>JAOVVI020000692.1:0-29074 GCA_028571085.2 Nepenthes alata | reverse complement strand
CCAGCTACTTGGTGAAGCGACTCGGTATCTTTTAACTAGTTATTCTGGTCCAGCATTAACTACATCAGAAAATATGGTCTGACTTTGAAACCTCAATCGTCTGGTCACCGGTCGACTGGCCTGAGTTGTTTGGATTATGGTTGGGACTTGCTTGTTAAAGTCTTTCTTGGGCTGTGCGCTATTGGGCCTACTTTTGAAAGGCCCATGCTGATTAATTTTGGGCTTGCTATTACATCCATGGGTTAGATTGGTAGATTCGAATCATCTTAAAATTTTACCGGACCCAACACTAACCCTCTAGGTTTGATATTTGAATTTGAGCTTTGAGGATGTTTAATAGGGTCTCCATGTCAGCTTCTCTTCTTTTGTTAAATTCAGCGTTCCTTCCCAAGAAATCCTGAGTCCTTTGCATCTTTGTGTCATGGTGATTGTCACTCAATCACTATGCCTTGACTGGTCTTCGTTTCAGATATTCTCTGTGTTAGGTTTGCATGGCAGATGTGGTAATGAGTTACAATTGGTTAGGTTGGTTATCCAAAACAAAACGTTTTCAACTTATTTTGATGTCTATAAAAGGGGTAGGCTTGTCTTCAGTTTTCTTGACACTTTGCTTTCGGCTTTCATTACTAATGAAGTTTGAGAGGTCTTTCCAATCACTCTTCCTTTGGAGGATTATTTGTCCAAATCAAAAGAGGGATTGATGACAATCTATGAAGGCACCTTGTGATGTGTTGGTAATAAAGATTGTCTTGATTTCTTTCTTTTAGATATGGAATCGTCCTGATTTCCTTCTTTTTAGGTGGCACTGCCTACTAAATTGCCAAACCTCAATGAGCAATTGAGGGAGGTTGGTGGCTCCATGGCTTCCCTTGTTATTTAGCCTATCCCTTATGGGAATGGTTGACGAACGAGAAGATTACCATTCAACCGAACTCTATGGTGCTGAACGATATGTTGGGCCTCCTTGGATTGGCATCTCTCCTTTCGTCAATTTCTCAGTGCAGTGATTTGAGTTACAGTCTGATGGCCAACTGACTCCTCATAGCCGCTTGGATTGCCTGTATGCTTCTTTGGTGGGGTCTTGGGTTGTAGGGGTGGCAATACACAATTTCACCTCCAAAAAGAAGTGCTGCTGGGGGCAAACATGATGGTCTCATAGGAGATACTGACTGTAGATCATTCTGGTGCCGGCTTGTCTTTTCTTTTTCCTTCCCCTGGGTATCGGGCTCGAATTGATATATTTGATTGAAGATGTAACTTGCACAAATTTTTGAAAAATGCTGATAAAGTATCAATTTATGTTGCCATTGCACATGGATCAGACCGTTAATTTAGCTGTTCTTTTAATTTATGCATTTTCCCTTGGACACACGTAGTTTTTTAGGGATCGATCATTTGCCTAGTTGTTTACTCATCATGGTTCAATAGTATGATTAGCAGACCATTGGATAAAATATTGTTGTGGATGTCTGATATTTCAAAATTCTGATGGCTTGGCCCTTTGACAAACAAGGCCCTTGCCTAAACTCAACTTGATATTTGTAAATCAGATCCAATTGAAAATGCTTACTAAGCTCGGGACTGTAATCCGAGTCAAATTCAAACACCGAGGGTGATCTGTCTGCCATCTGGGCCTAGCTAGGTTCCAACCACCTTTGTTAGGATTGGATTGCAAGTTGGGTGGGAACCAGGTGACGTTAGCATCATGATGGCCATTTGAGCTTGATATAAATTTAGTGCCTTAGCTTCCCTTAGGAAGGCTTCTTTTTCTCCTAAACTTAGACTTGCCATTTTGACAGTTGGATTGCCTTTGATGAGTTGTTTTGTTTGAAATTGATTTCTCAAGAATTCGGATCAAAGTAAGTCTTAATAATATTTTTCTAATAATTATAACTCACAAAAATTTAAAATCCAATTAAATTAAAACAATAATCAAATTTAAATTCTGGGTGTGACCTGACAGATGAACCACATAACCCGATATGACAACAATAAAATTTTACCCAACACAGGATCTCATTGGATAATTTCTTCTGGACAATATAATAACTACGACCTGCTCCACAGATTTCGCAAGGGAGGTGGCAAACCAATCACAATTACCCAATATACATACAACGGCTCAACTGTTCTCAATACGTAATCGTAGGCCCACACCCGGCCAGTCTCAAATACCCAAAATACATCTCACACTACATAACCGAACAAAAATACTAATACTCACCGAAAAGATGAAGCCGCAATCAAATCACGTCTAAATTTCTGCAATGGATCCAAGCCCACTAATCTAAAGGGATAATAAGTAAAAACGTGAATTTAAAGTTCAACAAGTATCTATATAATATAATAAATAATAATGTCTGAAATTAGAGGAAGGGTTCATAAATACATTGAAAATGAGTAAAAGATACAAATCTGAAAATTCGATGCCGAAAGTTTGAAGGCAGCCTTGTACCGAAATTACAATTCAAATCGAAATATGGTCTCATCAGGGTGTACACTAAACAAAACGTGATTTAGATTGAAATTATATAATCTAAATCATATCATAGTCCATACGAAACATACAATGAACGAAACAAAGTCCGGATTAAAATCACATACGAATGAAATATCATCCGGAATGAAATCACATAAGAACAAAATATATTCCGAAATGAAATCACATATCCAAATGTACGAGGCTGACCAAATCCTATTTGTGGGCAAACCTGGGAATCTCAACGAAGTCTATATGCAAATCAATGCTGAAAACATATCATAATACAAAGTATGTACAAAATCGGAAAACCCAAGGCTAAGAGACCAATTTGAGGAAGGGTTATACATACTTCCAGTAACCTTAAACCATATCAACTGCTATTTAGATCCATGGTTAGGGCTGTCTATAGACGCTCTTCTATAGATATGGAACATGCTCACTATGTTTTGCCACCTGCGGCATTGGATACAGTCCTCAAGTCAATCCGATATCGTAGGATGTCTGAATTTATTAGTTTCGTTCAATTCTCTTATGATAATTCTCATTAAAACACAAATGGGGAGGGTTATCTGTATAACAAAGCCTTTTTCTGTCGGCAAAGAGGGAGTCACAAAGTTTTTTCAGTCGGAAAAGGGTCACAAAACTTTTCCCATCGGGAAAAGGTTATATATCGAATCGAATCATAAAGGTAGAGATCTCAAACCCTAGGCAGCGATACATACAGGTTTTCGTGACTTTTTTCATATAAATATATTATCTCAAATATTTACCAATTTTTTCATAAAATACACAAAACCTTCAAATATTTACAAATTCCGAACAAAACCCCCAAATGATCGGTAAAAATAACATGCATGCATGAAGAAAACAAATAGGATAAATAAAAATAGTATGTATGAATATTAAAGCCTCCAAATGTGAATAAAGTTTATCAGATATAAAGATAGACCAAGGATAGGGTGTAAGAATATTTGCCTCAATCTCCTACTAAGCAGATCTGACAAAAGGATATTTTGAATCTCCATTTCTCTTCTTCCTCTCTTCTCTTTCGTCTTCCCTTTCTCTTTCTCTCTCTTCTTTCTTCTCTTGCGCAAAATGACCGAACAGTCGATGCAGCTGCTTAAATGGGCCACCCAGCGCTCGTGCGCCACTTAGGCGTGCCTTGAGTGCCAGCCTCATGGCAAACGACGCTCAAGCGCTGGTTCGGGCGCCCCTCGAGCGCCACTCCACGGCTTTCAGTGCTCAGGCGCTAGCCTTGCCCGCTTCTATTTTCTTTAAAATTTCATAATATACAATTATTCTCGATATATCCAATATACCCAAAATAACATATAATATCAAAATAAATCAAATGGAAACCGGGTTTTACACAATTGCACCATTTTGGAAATGAGAAGCCACTGTGTCCAAACACAGCATTTGATATCCAAACACAGCATTT
Source organism: Nepenthes alata (assembly GCA_028571085.2). Lineage (NCBI taxonomy): Eukaryota > Viridiplantae > Streptophyta > Magnoliopsida > Caryophyllales > Nepenthaceae > Nepenthes > Nepenthes alata. The sequence goes on along the minus strand of JAOVVI020000692.1, from coordinate 25,151 downwards.
GATAGTGAGATGCCTTTGTGATGAAACACGCTGTTTTACAAAGGGGGTCTCTTTAGTGAAATGCACCATCTCATTGGTGCTCGAGTGACCTTTTGTTTACTCTTGTTTGGCACACGTTTCTAGGTTCATTTAAGCCAAACACTTCAAAGTGAATTGTTACGCTCTTAAGTGGATTCCCCTTAGATTTGTAAGCTTAGAGGGCTTCAAACTGTGTCTTCCTTATTTTTCATGGCACTGCGTTGCTCTATGGGTACTATCACCCCTGTGGTCGCCGATATTGCTTTAATTTTGACCCTGCCTGATATCTTGGCTCTTTGTGATAGGTAAAATATTCCTTCTTCCATCCCCCATGTCATTCCTGCCCCAATGATGGGGTTTTTTCCCCTCATGACTGCTTCATTCTTGAAGGGTCCAATTTGGGGGAATGGGCCTTGATTGTATACGATGGTCACCCCTATCTGGGTGGTTTCTCTAGTTAGCCTGCTAGTGCTGCTTCTTCATTGGTTCGTACCGTTGGGGTACCTTCAAGATCGCCTTCTTTGGGAAGTAGAGGATCTTTATGTTTTGATGGAACTTCTGGTGTAGCTAGCCTTGTTTCTTAGTCGAGTCCTCCCATCAACTGTCTGCCTCCTACATAATCTCTAGATTATACCACTGTTATTCCCTTATCCGACTCTTTGGTAGGCAGGGGAGGACTAGATCTTTTCCCGAGAGGTTTGCTCTTCCCTTTAATTTAGATTCAAGTATTGTTGCAATATGATATTTGCTAACTTTCATCTTGTTTTAGTCTTCAATTCAGCTTGACCAAGTCAGGAATATGATCCTGTACTTGGAGCAGGAAGTAACCAGCATATCAAGATTTTTTATCTGACCCAAAGTGGCAAAGGCCTTGGTGACGAGAGCCATTGTTGCCGTGGGAAAGGTGAGAGAGTTGGAGAAAGAACTAGCCAAATGGATGAACAACATTACTAACATCGAGGATCTGGTTTGTATTGCTGAGGATTAAGCAATTGCCGCTGAGGATTGAGAGGCTGGTGCTGTGACCATAAGTGTTGTTGCTGAGGTTTGGGCTTTTGAATTAGAAACTTTTGCCTGCCTGGTTGGGATACGGCAGCTGAGATGAGCAAACAAGCTATATGTTACCAACGAACCGTTCTCGAGCACAGTCGTGGAGGGTTGACCCACAACAAGAGCCGAATTGTATATTTGTATTGCTCCAGACTTGTACAATATTATGGAATTGTTACTGTGAATAGTTGAGTCATCTAGAATTGGGTAAAATATTTTAGAAAACCTCGGAGGAGTGTAGAGATATCCCATTTTGTAAATATCTAGATATTCTAGTAAAATATTCTAGAATGAGGAAGATGGTGGAGAATTCTAGGAAGGGCATCTAGAAAGAATATTCTATGAAAAATTTAAAAGTTCAATCCTAACTATTTATGTGAGATAATCTGAACCATTGATTAAGGGGTGGAGGGAAGATCCACTGTAAAAGGGAGAGAGGATTTCATTTGTAACCAACCAAACAAAGAGTTCTCAAGCAATACGATATCTACCTTCTCGTACTCTCTTCTTTGTGCTTTTAAGCTTGTTTCTTAGTGTTCGTGTCTCGCTTCTTTGTCATTTAGCTTGTGTTTAAGTGTGAGGATTCAGTTGACTTAGTAGATTCGAGGTGGTGGTTACACTAAGTTCCGCACAGGTGATTTAGCTGAAAGTGTCATTCCATGATATGTGTTATTAGAGATAAGTTACGAGAAGGATTGTAATTATGTCCGGTGACGAAAGAAGGGTCGTAATCTCTTCTAAGATTGTTGATGAGTATGATCAGACCATGCCTCAGAGACAGACTTGTCTAAGGAGAGAACTCTTTCTAAGGACAATCTAGCTAGCCTTGATGCAAGGGTAGCTAAAGTGGAGATTGGGTGGGTGACATTCATGAGCGCCTCAACACTCTTGACTCTAGGGTGGAGGAGTGCAAAGATGGTGAAGGCTTGACCAGCATATTCCATGGACCAATGAACTCCTTGGCTGACTACTTGAAGAAGGAGATAGAAGAGTTTCGTGGCCTAATAATGGGGAAACTCTATTCCTTACGGGAGAAGATGCACATGGTAGAGGTAGATCTAACCGTGTGTAAGGTGGCAATGGTGAATGGTGCAAAGGGAAGCAGCATTCTTAAGGTGAAAGTCTTAGAATCCTTAAAGTATACCGATAAGTGTGACGCTAAAAAACTCGATAATTTTATTTAGTGTATGGAATGTTATCTATATGCAATGCACACTAATGACAATGCCACCAAAATAAGTTCTTGTACACTATATCTTGAGCACGATGCCGTGCTATGGTGGAGGAGGCATCATGGTGATATTGAACAAGGTGTGTGCACCCTAGACACATGGGATGAGTTCAAGAAGGAACTTAAATGCCAGTTCTAGCTGGAGAATGTTGAGGAGATGGCTATGATGAAGTTGCGGCGCCTTAAGCACATTGGAGTCATCAAAGACTATATCAAGGAGTATTCCACTTTGATGCTAGAGATCCTCGACATGAAAGAGAAGAATCACCTATTCTACTTTATATATTACTTACAAGGATGGGTGGAGCAAGAATTAAAGAGAAGGAATGTTCAATATCTTGCTTCGACCATAGCGTTGGTTGAGTCACTAATAGAGTTCTAACGTGACACAAAAAAGGAAAAGCCAAGGAATGCTATATCCAATTAAGGTGGGGGAGACAAACCTCACTCCAAGGGAGGTAAGCCTTACCTATGGAGACAAGGGCAAACAGAAGGACAATAGGAAGTCCAACGTTGAGAATAAGGAGCAGCGCAAGTTTCGGCAACTAGAGTGCGTCCTTTGTGGTGAAGAGTACTATGTCTAGGACTGTCCTCAACGGAAACATCTCAATGCCATAGTCTTGGCCTATGAGGAAAAGACAGGGGGAAGTGCATATGGGATCAATGTGGTTTTGAAACTTGATTTCTAATTGGGCTAATGTGGAGGAAAATGCCAATGAAACCTCAAAGGTGCAGGACAAGCCTGAGAAAGGCTTGATGTTTGTGCAGGCCAAGGTGAATGGATTAATCACCAAGGCATTGGTCGACATGAGAACTTCACATAACTTCATGGCTGCAAGTGAAGCCACGAGGCTGAGATTATAATACACTAAGGAGCTAGGCTGGATGAAGGTCGTCAACCCCTCATCCGGTCTATCCTAGGTGTTGCGCATGGTGTTCCCATTCGCTTAGGAGAGTGGAAGGGCGCCGTGGACTTAAATGGTGGTACCCATAGATGATTACCACATGGTGCTAGGCATGGAGTTTATGGGTATGGCGATGCCTTTATCCCTCCTAGGCAATAATACTATGCAGATCTCGATGGGATATCGGTCTTATGCCATGCCCATCAAATAGGAGAAGGTAGGAGCTCTGATATTTTCGGCTCTCTAGTTCTCAAAGGGATTCAAGACGGGCGAGGAGTCATACTTAGTGACAATGAAGGAGGAACTGAATGTGCAAAGATCCCCTGAGGCACCTAATGACATCGCTGGAGTGCTCGAAAAATTAAAGAATGTGATGCTGCCGGAACTACCGAAGAAACTCCTACCCAAGCGGGAAGTTGACTATTTGATCAAGCTGGAGCCTCGAGCCAAGCTGCCAGTCATGGGAACCTATTGCATGGTTCCACCACAGTTGGAAGAAATGAGGAGGCGACTTAAAGAGTTGCTAGAAGCTGGATTTGTAGGGCCTTCTAGGGCCTCCTTTGATGCACCGGTTCTATTCCAAAAGAAGCATGATGGAAGTCTTATATGTCTGCCAGTCACTCAATAAGGTAATTGTGAAGAACAAGTACCTAATCTCATTGGTGGAGGATCTTTTTGATAGTCTTGGGAGAGCCTAGTGATTCTCCAAGTTAGACTTACGATCGGGGTATTGGCAAGTATGGATTGCGAAGGTAGATGAGCCCAATATAACATGTGTCACAAGGTATGGATCTTTGGTGTTTTTAGTCATGCCTTTTGGCTTGATTAATACCCTGACTATTTTCTGCACATTAATGAACAAAATTTTCCACCCCTTGGACAAATTTGTTGTGGTATAGTTGGATGACGTTGTGGTGTATAGCAAATCTCTACAAGATCATGTAGAGCATTTGAGCCAGGTCTTCTAGGTGCTACACGACAACCAACTCTGCATTAAATCAGAGAAGTGCTTGTTTGCCCAGGATGAGGTGATGCTCTTGGAACATTAAATACGGGGAAGAAAGATCTACATGGATGAGGCCAAGGTTTAGGCTATCCAAAGTGGGAGCGACCTGAGAATGTCTCCTAGTTACGGCCATTCCTTGGCTTTGTGAACTACTACAAGTGTTTCATGTATGATTATTCAACAAGGGCCACTTCTTTGATGAATCTATTGAAAAGAAGACAGCCTGGGAGTGGATGCAAGATTGTCGAGATACATTCGAGGACTTGAAGCATGCCATGACAGAAGAGCTGGTCCTTGCATTGCCTGACTACTCCAAATCATTTGAAGTTCATTTGGATGTCTTGTTACTTTTCCATTGGTGGGGTGCTTATACAAGATGAACATCCTATTGCCTATGAGAGCTGCATGCTAAACGACACGGAGAGGTGGTACCCCATACACGACCAGGAAATGACTGCTATTATATTTGCTTGTATGTTTGGAGACACTATTTACTTGAAAGTAAGTTTATCATTCGGATAAACAATGTGACGATTAGTTATTTTTAGCAACAAAAGAAGTTAAGTCCCAAGTAGGCTTACTGGTAGAACTTCTTGGCCGAGTTTGATTTTGATAAGATCTACAAGCCGGGTAAGAATGATGTTATTGTGGATGCTCTAAGTCTCAAATCCACACTTGTAGCAGTGAGTCGACCCCTATGCCATATTCTTGACCGTATCAAGGAGGGATTAACACTTGACTCTTTAGCCATTAGACTAGTAAAGATGGTTAAGAAGGGTAAGACTCGTTGATTTTGGGAGACTAATGGGTTACTCTACATGGTGGCCAATTGCATCTACGTGCCCAAGTAAGGGAATCTTCTAAGGGAGCTATTGAAAGAATGCTGACTCAAAGTAGGTCGAACATCTAGGGATGCAGTTCATAGTGGCACTACTAGAGGAGGTGTACTATTGGCCTCAAATGTGGGACGACATGGAAAGCTATGTGCGGACTTACCTTATGTGTCAACAAGACAAGTGGAACAAAGACAATCCGCGGGGTTACTTGAGCCTTTTTTGATTCTAGAGCAGCTTTGAGAATATATCAGTATGGACTTTATCTTAACGTTACCTAAGTTGGAAGTGTATAGTGGCACTACTAGAGGAGGTGTACTATTGGCCTCAAATGTGGGACGACATGGAAAACTATGCGTGGACTTTTCTTATGTGTCAACAAGATAAGTGGAACAAAGGCAATCTGCGGGCTTACTAGAGCCTTTTATGATTCCAGAGCAACCTTGAGAATATATCAGTATGGACTTTATCTCAACGTTACCTAAGTTGGAAGGGAATGGTTCCATCATGGTGGTGGTGGATTGGTTCTCTAAGTATGGTACTTTCATTCCCACCGCATGGGACTGCATGGCCGAGGAAGCCGTTTGACTATTCTTCAAGGATGTGGTGAAGTGTGGGGGTTTTCCTCGGAATATGGTCAGTGATTGAGACTCTTGTTTCATGGGGAAGTTTTGGAGGGAGCTTTTCAAGCTCATGGGGTCTAATCTTCATTTTTCTATGAGCTTTCACTTGCAAATAGATGGCCAGATAGAATAGGTGAGTGGTTTATTGGAGTTGTACCTGAGACATTTTGCAGGCACCAATTAGCTGGACTGTCACAAACTATTTGATGGGACACAATTTACCTACAGCATGCAATGAAGCCTGGCAACACAACGAAGCCTGTTTGAGATTGTCCTGGGCTATCAACCTCTCTCCCCTTAGATAGTAGCAATAAGATATATAGGTATTAGCCCATCGGTCTAAAAATTTGCTAGGGGATGGAATGAGCATATGGACATTGCTAGAGTCTACTTTGTTAATGCCTTCAAGAAGATGAGGAAGTGGGTCGATTTGCATCGGAGGTTTTTAGAGTTCAAAGTAGGAAATCTAGTGATGATAAGGCTATTACCACAACAATTCAAGGTTTTTAGACGAGTACACAAAGGGTTATTATGATGCTATGAAGGACTGTATCCCATTGTGAAGAAGGTGGGGAAGGTGTCCTATAATGTGGAGCTGCCATTGAAACTGCGCATCCACCCAGTTTTCCATATAAGCTTTCTCAAACTATATCATGCGGACATGGAAGATCCTAGTAGAGGAAAGCCAGATAGAGCCCCACCTGTGACCATGATTTCGTACCACAAGGAGGTCGAGCAAATCATGGCAGATGTCATCATGAGGCGACGCAGAGTCCCTGATTATTGTTGATAGTATATTTTATTGAAATAGTTTATGGGACATTCCATGTTCGTGGGACTGGTTTTCTAGCATAGGATCATAGTTTATGTGCCTCGTTTTGGAGCATTGTGGACACTAGGAAGGGTCCCTTCCATGCTCAGGATAGCTTATTCCTGTGTGATAATTTTCTGATGGCCTTGATACTTCTAAGTTGCAAGTCACCAACTTCGAATGCTCGTGCCTTTACCTTTCAATTGTAATATCTACCCAACTTTTGTTGTTACACTATGGTCTGGATTAAAGCCATGCTCCTAACCTTCTCTAGGAGGTTGAAAGGTGTCTCCTAAGTAGTCTTTCTAGGCGTTGTTCAATATGCCTAAATTGTTAAGGGGAGTTCATTAAGCTAGGCTCCTCCAATGTTATCCATCTTTGTCTTCAAACCATTGATGATCATCTATTGATTACTTTTGTTTTCCTATTAATTTGTGGATATGGGTTGTGTGGAATAGGCGGATTTCGAGGACATGACAATACTTTGTGAAACTTCTACTAGAGAATCGGGTGTCATTATTAGTGACTAATTTTTAGAATTTCGAACTAGAAGATGATGCTTTAGTGTAGGAACTTGGTAGCATTTTGCTTCGTGATCTTGGCCAGGAGAGAAGTTTCCGTTTATTTGGTGAAGTAGTCGATACCAACGATGATAAATTTACGCTACCTAAACGCCATCGGAAATGGTCCTAATATGTCCAACCTCCATTATACAAAGGACTAAGGGGCCTGAAGGGCCCTTAGTTTCGTGGGCGGCTATTTCAGGACACTTTCATGGATCTGGTAGTTCATGCACTTTTTAACAAACATGATAGTGTTGAGCTTCATTGTTGGCAAGTAGTACCCATACATTATTATCTTAAAGGTGAGGTTTTTTCCTTCCACGTGTGCCCAACAAATGTGGAGATGCACTTCTCTAAGTGCATAGTCAGCTTTTGTTCGGGTTAAGCAACGCATATATGATACGGAGTAGCTCTTGTAGTATAATGATCTGTTTATGATCATGTACCAGCTTGCCGTCTTCGTCACCTGTTTAGCTTCCATCTAATCATCTAATAGCTTTTCTTCTTGACGTCACATCTCGGAGAGACGATCAACTTTCCAATTTTCTTCGTGCGGGATATGGACGATCTCATAGTTGTCAAGGGTTAACAGGAGAATCTAGGCCTTACTTGACCACATTGTTGGTTGGCTTCAAAGTTTGCTAGTACATGATTGACCATTAGCTCAGAGTCACTGGATGTAGCCAGATTTTTGACGGAACACTCCTTAGTTATCTTTGAACCAGTTAGGAGAGCCTCATACTCGACCACATTGTTGGTTGTCAGGAACCTAAATGTGATAGAGTATCTGAGTTTAATACTTTCAATAGAGTTTAGGATCGCTCCCGCTCTGTAGCCTGTTTGCCATGACACCCATCAATGTGGAGGGTCCATCGAGACAGGTTATATTGAGGCGATCCTTCTGGGTTCTTTTGTGGTCTGCTCTGTTGAGCCTAAGGTCGTCATTTCAATGATAAAGTTTGCAAGGTTATGGCTCTTCATTGAGGATTGGGTTCAAAACTCTATGCTAAACTCATTCAGTTCAATAGATCACTTGATTAAGCGTCTGGATACTTTTAACTTCCGAAGAATTCTTCTTAGAGTTTGGTCAGTTGAGACTACTACCTTGTGAGCCGGAATATACGGCCAAAGTTTTCTTATTGCGAATAATAAGGCCCGTGCTTTCTTCACGGTCTGAGTATTCCTGGTTTCCAAATAATAAGGATCATGCTGATGTAGTATACCAGCCTTTGGACTCCTAACTCTTCGACGCTAATAGTACAGAGGGTTGCGTCCTATGACTAGATACAAGCATAGGTCTTCGCTCTCTTTAGGGTAGGTCAACAGATGTAGATGTGCTAGGTACTCCTTTAGAACCTAGAAGGGTTGTTGACACTCGTCTATCTATCGGAATCCATTTGTCTTAGCCCCTCTTAGGGCTTTAAAGAATGACAAGTATTTCTCAGTAATTTTGGCTATGAATTGTGGCAAACAACACTAACCACCCATTAAACCTTTGAATGTCCTTGATTGACCTAGGTGGTTCCATATTCATGAGGGTCTTGATTTTTTCCGCGTTAACTTCTATACTATGTTGAGAAATTATGAAACCCAGGATCTTGCTCGAAGTGACCCCGAACATGCACTTAGTAGGGTTCGGCTTCATTTTGCAAGTTTGAAGTATGTCAAATATCTTTGCTAGATCTTTGATGTGGCCATTAACGTGTATGCTCTTGATAAGTATATCGTCAATGTACACCTCTATGTTCCAGCCAAGTTGCAGCTTGAGCATTTTGTTCACAAGCCTTTGTTGTATGGTGCCAGTTTTCTTTAGATTGAAGGGAATTACTTTGCAGCAGTAGGAGCCTTGATCTGTCATTAATGAAGTCATCTCTTCATCTTTTAGGTCCATTCAGATTTGGTTACATCCCAAGTAGGCATTGATGAAGTTTAGTAATAGGTGACCTGATGTAGAATCTACTAATTGGTGTATCCTCAGGAGCGGAAAATTGTCTTTGGTACATACTTTATTTACATCTATAAAGATGCACATTCTTCATTTCTTGTTGATCTTCTTTTCTAAGACCATGCTAGACCGCCAATCTAGATATTTGACTTTTTGGATGAACCAGTTAATTTATTGATGTCTTCCTATATGGCCACCAGCTTCTATACGAAATAATTTTTTCTCTTTTGCCGGGCAGGCTTATGTATTGAGATGATGCTCAACTTGTGTATTCTTATCTTTGTTGGGATTTCTGGCATGTCAGCTAGTGTCCAAGCGAAGACATTAGGGTTATTCCATAGAAAGTCTATCAAGCTTTGTCCCAAATCCCGTTCTAAGGCTAAGCCAATCTTGACATACTTGTCCAAATCCTTTGTGTCCAATGGGACTCTAACCGGTGTTTCGTTGGATTGACCATGTTGCTGAGATGTTTTGTGACTAAGGTCGAAGTTGTCCATTAGTGGAGGAGAAATTGAGCCATTGATATGTGTTTAATAACAAATTTCTCTAGTGACCTAATCCTCCCTTAAATCTTTGATTTCACACTTTGTTTTGAACATTATCTTTAGCTGTGGGATGGTGGTGATTGTACTTTGTTTTGAACATTGTCATAGCTGGCCTAGGATAACATTATAAACCGTGGGTAAATCTACTACCAAGAAAGTTAAGTAGTGGGAGGTGAGCCAAGGAAGCATTCCAATATGACTTCAAGATTTATAATTACTTTTACTTGGATTGGCTCATTGTCCGAGCCGTATAATGGTTCGTCTGATAGGTCCATTTGATGGAATTTTATCCCTAACATTATGAACGCATAATAATAGAGAATGCTTATTGAGCCTCCATTATTAATAAAGTCTCTTTTTAGTTAGTAGCCCTAGACTTTGTCTAAAATGAATGCTGGTACAATAAGAGGATTAAAATGAAGGAATATTACATGAGTCATATCGTCATCACTAAAACTAATAATTTTATTTTTCATAACCTTAATTTTTGCATCTTGTTGGGAGAATCTTTGTCTTGTTGCTCTTGAGTCGTGGTTATCACCGTCCTTGTTGATATCATGCCGATGACTCTAGCTATCACTTAGTTTTGTGGTTGCTCAGGTGGCTCTTTGCCATTGTGGCCCTTTATTAGGAGAAAGTCTTGGTTTTGCAGGTATTTTTTGAGGTATCCTCCTGGATTAGGGCCTTAATCTTTTTCTGAAGGTCATGCAGTCCTATATACTATAACTTAATGATTGGTGGTAGTGATAATATTTCGATCGATCTCTTCTCTCTAGGTTATTGACCGGCTTGGGCTACTTTAGTAATTTCTTGTTTTGGATCTACATCTAGACATTTGTCTGGGTATCAGTGAGGGGCATTAGGGTATAGTGGCTTATATGCTCGGTGTGCATCTGGCCTAGTCCTTTGCTGCTTCGGTAAGTCATGGGTCATGTGGTTGTTGTTCCTCTGCCTTCCTCCACCAAATTGTCCCAGATAAAATTCGTAGTTTGGATGCTTTGGCCTCTTCACAATGTTGGCTTGTTCCGCTACAATAAGGGCTCGGTAATTGCCTCTGCCTCTAAGAATGTCTTGAGGTCTTGCTGTGGTTGCCATAAAGTCATCTAGCTTTGCATCTTTGGTAAGCTTTCGGGTGTCCCGAGCTTCTGCATTGAAGCGGTTGATGAAGTGGGCTATGTGATCCTAACAAAATGTTAAGGATGTTTTTCTTCGTTCCAACTTGAGGTGAAGTGGGACAAGAACTGATCAGAAAATTCCTGGAATGCCCTAATGGAATTTGGTCTTAACTTGTAGAATCATATTCTAACGTCTCCCTTTGATGGGAAACATAGACATAGGGTAGCAGCCACAATTAGGCGCTAAAGCATGGGTGTTTAAGTGATCAAGGTGACCTATGGGATCCACACTTTCGTTATATAGTTTCAAAGTCGGCATTTTGAATTTTTGGGGGAGGGCATGCTTCCGTATGTCAGAGGTGAATAGAGTGCGGCCTATGTGGTTAGAATTGTCCCTTCAGAAGATTTGTTTCTATTCATGTAATTCTTTATTCCACCTCAGCTGTGGAAGCTATTTTTTTTACATTGAGGAAGGTCCGTAACTCTAATTGGTTGGTAAATATGCCTGGTATCTACTTAGCTAGGAGGGCGTGTATGGTTCAACTACACTATCCCTCCTCCCAAAGAGAATGGTGTTTGGAATCTGGAGCGGGTTGGGGATTCCGCATATTGGTGTTTCTTCACTATCTCCAAAGTTTAGGCTGTCTTTGAGGCGCGAGGAGACTAGTCGATAGTGCACATTATAGACCATCGGTGACTTGGGCCTGGTCTATGCCTTTTTGGAGGCCACCTTTTTGCTCTTCGACTTCCTTTTTGAAGTCAAATCTTGTGGGAAAGGGGCTTCAGCCTGATGAGGCTGGTCCCAGAATCTCCTAGAATCTGTCCCATGGGGACTTCGGCATTTGGGACATATCCTGCAGTTGTGTGGCCATAGCCCCCATGTCTGATGCTACTGGTGAATGAGTACTCATTTGACTTTCATTGTTAGAAGGGACATTCTTAGAGGAAATGCCTTGTGGAACTTGACTCGATTGGTGGTCAACTTTGGGATTCAACATGTTGGTTTATCTGTTGATCTTTGTGGAGATAAGGTTATGTAGGAAGGAGTTCCTTAACTAGTTCCAACAAACGATGCCAGTTTTGCAAATATTGGATCTAGATTCCAACCTGAGAGATTCCAGAGCAGGCTCTTGGACCTTTTGACCCAAATCTTACATATCACAAACCAAAACGAGAACTTCAAAAGACATAGGGCTAGCTATTTGGGTTATCATTAGATGCTTAAGTCAATAATAGCACCTAACAAACAAGTTAGGGTGAGGGAGAGAGCAGAGGATTGGAGGCTAAGCTTCAAATGAAATTTTGTGGGGAGGATGAGGTGTTCTAGAGGCTGAGCTCTTTGTCTTTGTTGTGCTGGTTGAGTGTCGTGGGATTGAACCTTAGATATCTTAATGATTGACTAGTTATCGGAAGCTTTAAAAGTTTTTGAGTTTGTAAGGATGCAAGATGATAATGTCTTCAGATTCTTGAATAAAATTCTGATCCATCCCCTTTTTTGTATCAAGGGGTTTGTTATTTATATAGGCGTGGAGGCTAATGTACGGGTAGTTTTCCCGTAGTGGGTTATGTGCCACAATCTCGAAGTTGGGTTGGTTGTTGGCTGTTCAGGTCAATTACCACCATGGACGTTTTGGGTTGTGAATAATAGCATGAGCTCTTCATATGGGAACGTGCAGACCGTGTGTTGCTAAGGGACAACTGGCCGGGACACAAAATAAAAAGTATAAGGAGTTAGCTGCCTTTTGAAGCTACTTGGTATCCTTCAACTTGCACTTTTGGTTTAGCATTAACTACTTCAGGAAGTATGGTCTGGCTCTGAAATCTGAACCGCCCAATAACATGTAGATTGGCTTGACTGGTCCCGATTATGGCTGAGACTTGTTTGTTAAACTCTTTCTTTGGCTATGTGCCATTGGGCCTGCATTTGTCGGCTTATCTTGATTAGTTTTGGGCCTCCTATTACATCCATGGGTCGGGTTGGGAGGTTCGGACTAGCTTCAAATTTTGTTGGACCCAACATTATGCAAATAGTTCAATTTTGATTTAGGACTCTTGCGTTTGATTGAATGTCGAATAATTATTACCTACCCCAAAGGAATATGGCATTATTGGGGTTGTTGGGAACCAGGAATTTGGAATGACAGAATTTCATTTAGTTGAAGGATTTTTTTTTATTTGTTTGGATGGGTAACAATATCTGCTAGTGGAAAATTGTAATGTTCCATGCGGAGATCAAATTAAAACAGGAAGTGTAATGAAACTATAGATGATTGATGTTCCTAATATTTTAGAACTAGAATATGATAAAATATGTGGTGGCGATGGAAGTTGGATAGATGGTGCTGGTGGTGGTTGGGTCAATGTTGGGAGTTGTAGCGGTGGTGGTTGCAATGGGGGGATGGATGGTTGATGTAAGGTGGTAACAAGGTTGCAAGGTTGTAGTTGGAGAGTGGTGGTGGTGGTGGTAATGGTGACGGGTTTGGGTGATGGATTGTGGTGATCATATGGTGGTGGCAGTGCCATTGGGAAGGTTTGATAGTAATTGCCGTGGCTGGCTGTGGTGATGTGGTGTTGACGGTGGTGTACTTTGGAGTGGTTGGGGGTTGGATGAGTGGGGACTTGTGGCGGTAGTGACAGGCTGAAGCTAGTGATGGTGGTGGTAGGTATTGGTTGACGACGACTATAGTTAAGAGGGAGGTAGTGCTTGAGGTGGTGATTGGGAGGAAGAGGAGAGATTGTGGTAGTGAATTTTGGAAATTATAGTGACATTGAGGAATAAGTGAAATTCCAAGTGACCAATCAGAATTGGGATAATTTCATTGTTTTATCAATAGAAATGAGATTACCTCAAATTAGACAATTGGAATGTGAATCATTCCTTCAAATTTCTACTCCTGATTTTGGCTTACCCAAAACCAACTCTTTTGCGAAATACATGCCAAGTTATTTCGGGGAATTGTCTTTAGTATCTAGTTGCCTCCATATCTTTGGACTCATACAATTTCTCTATCAATTTTTTAGTGTAAAATGGGAGACTGAAAGATAGATTCTGACTGGAGGATGAGAATTGGAATTATAATTGTAACAGATGGAGTTTCTTTCTTGCCATGACCTACATTAGGGCTTTCCATGATGTGTATGTCATATATGATAACAGCAAGCTTTGAATCTTATTAAGTGGGATTTGATATATTAATTAGTTTTTGCCCTTCCACTTGATTTTGTGTAATATCCTTTCAGTGTGGAATCACTTTTATCTCACCATTCCAAGTATTCTTTGGTCCATCTATTCATTTCTTTCTTCAGTGACAACTAACTCATGTTCCTTACAGGTGTTTCATTTGCCCTGTATTAAGTGTTTTAACCACCTTAAATGACCTTCCCTAATCTTATCTTTCATAAATTCAATTTTAACTAATATGTCTAACTTGTAGTATATTGCATGATACTTTTTCTCCATCCTGGTGGCAGGAAAAGCAAGTTAGTCGTGGGGAAAATCCTGCTCGGTTCCAGCGAACTGATCAATGGTTACCAGTTTACTCTTGGTTAGAGTCTCTAGATACAAATGATGTAATTAAGTCAAAAGATATCTCTGATTGGCTCTCTGCGAATCCCGATATCTGTGAACAATTATGCTCTAGGCATTCTCGGTATCATTTGACACACTACATCAAGAAATGTCATGTGAAGATACTGAAGAGAAGGGAGAAGGTGAAGGTACTTATCCAGCTGTGATTGTTCATTTGCTGTATGTGTCGAGTAATTTGTTGACAATGGGTGGATATGTGGGCTTTGTGGTTGATTCAACTGAGCATGTGTCTGTTTGCTTTGAGCAGGGTGAACGGCAGCTGCTAAGCAGAGAGACTCCTCTAATCGCTCAGAAGGTTCAAATGCCAAAGCTAACAGCACCCGTTACATGTAAGTCGCATTTTCTATGTAATTTATATTTAGTTATTGTACCGCTAATATTGGAAACGGTAGTGCTGTTCCTATATGACTTGGTGGTAAATGGTTTAAGTTGTAAAAATGGGTTCTTGCATATGAGTCCTGTTTGGTTGATCTCATATTTTATTTACCATCACACTCAAATGATGAGGATTTTATTTTGACAACTTGGACGGTTAGTATTATGACAACAAATTAAAATGTATTTGACCCATGTTATTTTACTAACCATCCAAGTTTCCAAGATGAAATATCACCGTTAGAAGTATGATAGGCCTCTCAAATGGACTATAACAGCTCCTTATTTATGATGTAAGGTAATATTGCATACAATAGACCCAACATGGTTCCGCCCTTCCTTTGGCCACGCGTCTAACAGGAGTTTTGTGTACCAGACTGTCTTTTATAATATCAGAAGGAGAGCCTTATCGCAACGCTAGAGTTATCGTCATGTTCAGTTTTAGAAACAGTCTCACAAGTGCTCATGTCTACTGTCTGATGCCTTTAAGAATTTATCCATGGTTTTCCTTTTTTTTACTTTGCAAGAACTTTGCTTTGGCATAAATATGTTAAAGATGGATTATTCTTGAAACGGCAGGTGTAAATCTGTAATCTATACCGAGGGTGGATCCACCGTTCAATTAGTCGAGTCAACTGACCCCATTTAAAAATATAAATAAGAAGAAATTAGATACAAATCTATTAGTAATTGAATATAAATTCTTTATTGACCTTACTGAATTTATTTATTGATCGTCATGATTTATACATCTCAATGAGATTAATCGATTTTTCACTCTTTTTTTACCAAAAACAACAAAAAATGAATATTTTTAATTTATCTTGTCTCAAAAATTAGTAGAACTATGAAAGTATCATGATAATTTTGTAAGATTACTTTGTGTATTGATCTCAATGGGAAACTTTTTAGGATCCGTCCTGAAACTCTATAGTGCAGGTTTTGCCAATGAAGCTGGTAGATCTGAGTAATAATGCTCTGGTCAAATGTTCCTCATATGAATCATATCATATAATACTCCGCTTCTTAATGTTCGCAGCACTGATACGTAGATGCTCGAACAACCTTATATATATTTTTTTCTTTCCCCCTGAGTAGTGTTTCCATGCAAGTGTTGTCGAAAAGCTTCTCCTTGTTTTAAGAACTGTGGTTTCATCTTCTTGAACCGACATAACTGTGTTCTCATGGTGTGTTTAAGTTGAAGATCACTGACCGTCTCTTCTTGTTTATGCATTGGTATTATTTCATCTGTCAGCTAATTCTTTGAACAATCTCCCCAAAGACACCGACTTGTACCAAGCAAAACGAAACGAAGCTCTTC
The DNA here is from genome assembly GCA_028571085.2 of Nepenthes alata. Taxonomy (NCBI): domain Eukaryota; kingdom Viridiplantae; phylum Streptophyta; class Magnoliopsida; order Caryophyllales; family Nepenthaceae; genus Nepenthes; species Nepenthes alata. Next base: position 9,221 of record JAOVVI020000692.1, on the reverse strand, counting down.
GTAAGTATGAGATGTAAGTATTTTGTTTGGATTCTTTTGTGCTTTAGCGTTCTGATCATAGAATGAAATATCGGCCACAATATATCGATTATTACCCCCAAATACGTATATTTTCCTTGATCCAACATAGTCGCAGTCTCATGATATGGCGACATATCGGCCGATAGTTCCCCTGTTTCCGTTCATTTCAATTATTTACAAAAGAAATTTATATCCGTTATGTAAGATATTGATATCGATATCGGATCGGAGATATCAAGTAACTACTATGTTCCACCAGTTTCTCCTTGAGAGCAAACTTGTCTGTGACCGATTTTAATAGTAATATTAATATTTGAATATAGGCCATCATATGTCGGTCTTGGGCCCCTGATATTTATATTTTATGTGCCATGATAATATTGCGATATTTTGTAGTATCGATAATATATTGACCTATATACCTAATGTTCAAAATATCAGTTTATATACCTAATATTTGGTTTGTTATTGGCCTATATTTCACTGGTAGCTAACGATTCTCATAATTGTTTTTGATATTTGATATTGATATGTATTGTTTGATATGTTCGATACCGATATTGATATTTTCATTCGTACGTGTTTTGACTACTGGTCAAGCTCTGCCGCTTGCTTACATGCTATTCTGATTGGTCTATCCAGCTTGGTGGAGCTGGAGAAGCAACTTTCTGCTGTCGTCCGAAAGCAGTAAGCAGCATATTTCCAACAGATTTTGAAGGAACTGGATTCAACACCGAACCGGGATAGATATATATATCAGTGACCAAATCCCTCTTGCCAGATTCAAATCGCTTAGCCGTTTCCGAGAGCCTAGATGGCATATCGGTGAGCCATAGGAAAAGGGTCTTCTCAGCTGTTTTTGTCCTGATCCCTTAGGCTCTTGTCGTCGTCGTCGTTGATTGCTGGTCTCCGCCCTCCGTGCATGTAACAGAGGAGGCTAAAAGTTGCCTTATAGTTAGTGTTCTTTTCTAAAAATTAGAATGTTGGACTCATGTGACAAAATCTTGAAAGACAATTCAATGCACAATGCTATTATATCTTAAGATCTATGGAAGAAGAGACATATGTAATTTTACATTGTCTTAAGAGGTAATCTTTGTTATTTGAATTTATTACTTTAAAATCATAATGGATTTATCATGTTGACTTGTAGATGTTCATTTTCAAAAGAACAGTAGATTATGTGGAAAAAATATCATAAGTATAAAACCCTATTTTTATCAAAGTTGCTTTTAAAGTTTAATCTATGAGATAAAATGTATCTTTTGAGATGACCCTTGGAATCTATTTGGATTACAGAGATTTTAAGAGAAAATAGGAATGTGGCTAAAATTAGGAATATAATTAAGCATCCCAATCTTGATCACTTTTGTTCTTTAATGTTATGTTCTTGGTTCTTTCATGTTGTTTGGACATATGATATTTTAGACATCTATTAATATCAACAGACTTATATAAAAATAGATTGATAAATAAATGATATATTATCTAAGGATGTTGAAAGAATGACTATAATGTATTTTTAAATTATTTTTCGTAGATGTATATATTGTAGTGAGAATAGATTCTTTTGATATCTCTTCCATTAATTTATAATAATAGATTTATATAAAAATAAGTCAAAAAATATATAAATATATATAATTTTAAAAAATGGGGAACATATTTCTCTTTAATTAAATTGTCCATCTTTCATCTATTTTTTTTAAATTAAATTTGTATTCATATAATTCAGTATAATTAGAGCAATATTAGTAGAAGACAAATTACACAAAAAACCATACTTGTTTTTTTTTTAATTTTGATGTTTAGGTGCAAAATTTTGTTAAATTTAACTTTAAGGTTGATGATTTATTTTTATATTTAGTTTTTATTAACATTATTATGAATTTATTAAATTTGATGATTATAAATTTGATTTAAAAAAAAATTAAATAATTTAACTAGACGTTTAAAATTGTTTAAAATATAAACACTTTAGGGAAGAAAGCTATGTATGATGTTTCCATGGCTTGTGTATCAGTCGGGACGCAGCGTTTTTGGACTAGTTATCCGGCAGCGTTCAACTAGAACCAACTACCATCGATATCGCCGTTAAAAGCATAAGCTTGACGGAACTCTCGATGTTCTTCCTCTCAATCACATTCACAATTAAAATGTTGTACCTGTTAATTTTATCATGATCTTATCATGCGTGTGAAGATTCTCTCAGGATTCTCGATCTTGGGTTGATTTTAGAGTGACGAAGAAAGGAAAGCGTTAGCCAGTTGATCAAATCGAAGAAGAGGAGCTTGTTTCGAGGAAAAAACGTTGCAAGCCTTGTGAAGGTACATCCTTTTTCCTCTCCCTCACTCTCTGTCTCTCGCTCACTCTCTTTTCCCTGTCCTATGGAGGCTCCGGTCTGCCGATATCAGAGTGTAGCACTATGCCAGATACAAGATAGTTCTAGGTGTTCATCTCCATTTTCGAATTCAAATACCCTTTTCTTATCTGGGCCTCGATTTATGATATCTGGAAGAAAATGGCAGACCCCTTTTTCTCTGATTAAGTGTTCTACACTTGGGCAGAATTTAAAACCAAAACCCATGCCTAAATTAAACACCCAAATGGATTTAGAAGAGAAAACTCAGGTAAAGGAGATCCAGACAAGGAAACCCAATTCAGGACTTTGTGATCAAATAGAGAAGCTGGTTTTCAGTAGAAGGTATGAAGAAGCTCTTGAATCGTTTGAAATTTTGGAATGTGATAGCGACTGTGAAGTCGGTAGCAGTACCTACGATGCGTTGGTGAACGCGTGTATTGGGTTGAGATCCGTTAGAGGTGTGAAAAAGGTTTTCAATCACATGATCAGAAGTCAGTTCAAGCTAGATCAGTATATGAGAAACAGGGTGTTGCTAATGCACGTTAAGTGCGGTATGATGATTGATGCGCGTAACTTGTTTGACGAAATGCCTGAACGAAACTTGGTTTCATGGAATACTATAATTGCCGGTTTAGTTGATTCAGGAGCTCACATGGAGGCATTTCATCTGTTTTTGGCGATGTGGTCAGAATATATGGATGCTGGTCCGCGCGCATTTGCTACAATGATTCGAGCATCTGCAGGGCTAGGGTTAATCTATCCTGGAATACAGTTGCATTCATGTGTTTTTAAGATGGGTATTAATGATGATATATTTGTCTCTTGTGCTTTGATTGATATGTATAGTAAATGTGGAAGTATTGAAGATGCTCAGTTTGTCTTTGATGAGATGCCAACGAAGACTACAGTAGGATGGAATACAATCATAGCAGGCTATGCACTTCATGGTTACAGCGAGGAAGCATTGAGATTATATTATGAGATGCAAGATTCTGGTGTTAAGATGGACCATTTTACATTTTCAATAATTGTTAGAATATGTGCTAGGTTAGGTTCCCTAGAGCACGCTAAGCAAGCTCATGCTGGTGTAGTTCGCCATGGTTTTGGGCTAGATATAGTAGCCAATACAGCACTTGTCGACTTGTACAGCAAATGGGGGAGGATTGAGGATGCCCGGAATGTTTTTGACAGGATGGCCAATAAGAACATCATTTCTTGGAATGCATTAATTGCTGGATATGGTAACCATGGTCGGGGAGTGGAGGCTGTTGAGTTGTTTGATAAAATGCTTCGAGAAGAAATGAAACCAAACCATGTCACCTTTCTTGCTGTTTTATCTGCTTGCAGCTATTCTGGCTTATCAAACCATGGGTGGGAAATTTTTTATTCGATGAGTAGGGAACACAAAATCAAGCCCCGAGCAATGCACTATGCGTGCATGATAGAATTATTAGGTCGAGAAGGGCTTCTAGATGAAGCTCTTGCTTTGATCAGAGATGCACCCTTTGAGCCTACGACAAATATGTGGGCTGCCTTGCTAACCGCGTGTAGAGTCCACGAGAATTTAGAGCTCGGAAAATTTGCAGCTGAAAAGCTCTATGGGATGGAACCAGAAAAGCTTAATAACTATGTTGTTCTTCTTAATATTTATAACAGCTTGGGCAAGCTGGAGGAGGCTGCTTCGGTCTTCCATGCTCTGAAACAGAAAGGGTTGAGAATGTTACCGGCATGCACTTGGATTGAGATCAAGAAACAGTCTCATGTTTTCCTTTCTGGAGGAAATTGTCACCCTCAAAAAAAGGAGATTTACCAGAGATTAAATAAATTGCTTTTGGAGCTCTCTAAACTTGGATACACTCCAGAAGGAAGAACATTGTTGCCAGATGTGGATGAAAAGGAAGAGACAAAGCTATTGTATCACAGTGAGAAGTTGGCTATTGCTTTTGGTCTGATAAATACCACTGAATTTACACCACTGCAGCTTGTGCAAAGCCATAGGATCTGCAGAGATTGTCATAATGCTTTTAAGTTAATTGCAAAGATTACTGAAAGGGAAATTGTTCTGAGGGATGCTAGCAAGTTTCACCGTTTCAAAAGTGGTAGTTGTTCTTGTGGGGATTATTGGTGATTGTGAGATTTTATTTCTGTGTACTACCATACTGAACTTTTCCAACTACCGTGATCTGTATCTGTAGTTCTTTATTTTGCTATAAATGAAATAAAAGTTGATATTAGCTTGCCCCAATACTAGTTCTTTGGCCCATGTTTTCTTGCATTTTTTTTTTTACAAAACATTTGCTTGTTGCATATTGTTTTGATGCGTTTGCCCCCTGATTTGTCATGCAGTGTATCTTTCCAGACTTCTGTTAGAATGATTAAGGCTATGCTAGTGAAATTTTAGTATGATTATCCTTTGCTTGATCATTTCATTATCGAGTGAAATTTCTCTCTGCGATAATGGGATCAGCTTGAGCCACATTTTGAATTAGGCTGTTGCTTCCCCTTTTAAATCTATAAAGCATATAATGATACAACTGATATTATTTGGTAGATGTTTCTAGCTTAGATGCAATGGAAATAGAATGAGGGAAGTTTGAAATCAAACTCACAGTTATATACTTCTAACCAGCAGGTCATAGCTCTAACAGCATCTGAAAACCTTTTAAAGTTGAATATATTCTGTCTCAACCTGAAGAATTTGCTTATAAGCCGAAAAAATATAATCTGGTTTTTATAACTCACCAATAGGTCTTCTGATATATTTTGAAAGAACTCTTTTTGAGGTTTGATTTTCCATACTTCTGTTTTAGAATTAGATAAATGCCTACTTCTACTACCAAAAAGAAAGAGACCACTATCGTCAGAGATTATATTCATCATATATTGATTGAGTTAGATATTGTTTAGTATCATATATGATATGAAATGAGAGTAATTTGATTTATTTGCCAAAATATGAATTTTCTTCAGCAGATCCCCCACTTAAAAAAAAAGAAAAGAAAATACCATATGATAATATTATGTAGAGACCTGAATCCATATGATAACATATTATTTGTTTTGGGCCACAAGTATATGAGCTTGCACGTGTACAGCTTTATTCTTTTTGAGCCTCCCAAAGAAAAATGACTATTATCATAGAAATATCTAAACTTTTTTATAAAGTACATCTCTTTTCCTTGGCGACGTGGGATCCCAAATATCAATTCCCATATTTTTCCAGGCCTAGCGTGGTCTAACGACTCTCAATTTTGAACAACTCTTCCCACAAGTTGATTGGTATTTCATCTCTTACTGTTGAATTGATGCTTCGGGGCATTGATTGCAGATTTGACAGGAAAAAAGGGGTGGCATTGGTTTGTATGGTGGGAAGAATATCACGTAATACTAGTTATGGAACCAACACATACTCTTTGGGGTTATTTACCGCTGCTGGTCCGAGCAAACTCCAAAGAATCTGTTGAATACTTGTTTCAAGCCCTGTGGAGGACTCGGAACACAGGCCTCGATGCCACTGACCGTGCCATTATAAGAGACATGCTTCAACTGGAGAATGATTCTGACCTTGATCCAGTAAGTACATATGTATCTCTCTCTCTGCCATTCTCTTTGCATTTTTTGTATATTTTCAGCTGCTTTGAAAATGGACGATTTTCATCAACCACAAAAGTTGTCTAGAAGTTGCTTTGAACTTTATGGAAGATAATTTATCAATTGATTTATATTTTCCTTTTCAGTTTTCTGAGCAAAACAAAATATATATGAGGTGCATAAAATTAGAAATAAGAAAAGGTGTGCCTAAGCCTAATTGATGTGGTTCTGATGTCGTCTACAATCAAATGCTTAAATTCAGAGAAGAAACTAATTAAAAATTGAATGTTTGAAAGTTCTAAGGTGCTAGGAATAACTCCTTTAGCATTAAAAACAAGCGGCTAGAAATTAAAGGGTGAGGAAATTAAGTGAAGGAAACTAGAAGGATAGGAAAATTAAAGTGTGTGAGTTTAAATGAAGAGTAAGAGGAGCATAAATTTAGAAGAGTGAGGGAAGAAAGAAGCTTTAAACTTAGAGGGTTGGAACTTAATTTAAAGTTGCTCGAAAGCTAGAAACATGGTACTTAAAACTTAGTGTAGTTTAAGGTGCAAGGTGCAAAGAGTCCCTATACATAGGCACAAAGTGCAGTCGTAGGCCTAATGGAAGTAAGGTGACTATTCATTAAATATGTACATAGGATATTCTTGCTTTGATTTCTAATTGTTAAAGTTAAGAAGAAAATAAAAATAAAAATAAAAAATTATTTTTCACAACAATTACAAACTTATAATTTAACTAATAACATAAAAGATGACAACTAATAAGTACAACCTATAACAAATGTATAAGAACTATGACATTATTAATAAATTTGAAATATTATTCTCAAGATACAATTGGCAAAGACTAATATTTATCATTATTATCAAAGAAAAGTTTATTTTCTTTTCATTCTTTAAATTATCTGCTTGAATGATTTTTTCATCTTTATATGTCTCTCTAAGTTAAAATTTTCATCATTACTAGCTCCCATGGATTAACCCTATAGACACTATTCAATGCTCATACTATTTTTAGTTAAGTGTAATTTGTAACATCTTCTATTTCAACACTTTCAGCTATACATTTTTTAAATAAAAAATTATTCTCAAATATAAATTCATTATCCTCATTATAATTTATATCAATTTTTTTAATAAGTTACATGTTATTTTCATCAATATTAATTTTACGGATACTGAGTTAGTATCTAAAGTAACAAATAATTATAGCGATTAATCTAAAGGAAAAATAATTTAACTTTGTTTTTTTCAAAAAAATAGTAAAGTTCTCTAGGTGCACGCCTTGAGCCTTGACAAAAGCTATGCGCATCTCGGAATGGGTCTTGTCAAGATATGTTGCAGCACCAAGCTTTGAGCCCTGAGTCTAGTTACACTTAGGAGCACCGAGGATTCGCTTAATGTCATAGTTAAAAATAATCTACAATGGAGAGACAAACCCGAAAGTATGCATAATAATTAACACCAAAATCAAAGACCAAATTATAAATTGATGGGGAAAGCCATGAGGATGGCTTGGTTGACTATGAATTTTGGCATGATGCCTTGTTTTCCTTGTGTTGTTTAGATTCATTCCAACTTATGCTGGCAGCCTTTGTGTCTATTTATATGCAAAGTACATAGCAATCAATCCATGGCAACGTGGTCTCCGCGTCTTTGAATGGTGCAGGTGGTTGCTTCTAATGGAAACACCCTTTGACTTCACCCTTTGGATTCTTTCCTTGAAGAGCATGCCTCGACATTCATTTAGTAACTTCTCAGCTCCATGTCTTGCCTTCTAATAATGGATGAAAATATTGATCTCATTTTTCTGATATTGATATTTTCTGATACCGTAACAATTTCGTAATATATTTCCTTATTGGTGATATATTAGCCAATATAACTCATATATTGATCGATATTTACCTATTAGATTATAATTATCATGAATTTTTTTGGTTCCAATATATCTAATATTGATGTGCATTGTCCGTTGTTTTCGATATTGATATTACTGTAATTGATATCAATATTGATATCGGTATCAATATTTTCATCTATGCTCCTAATATTTAGGAAAATAGGATGGTGGTTGCATGTCACTAGCAGTCGCATGGCCCAATATCTAAGTGTTAGACATCCTGCGGCTTATTTATCTAGCCAACCTATCTAGCTGTCTTTTCGGCAAAGTCTATATGCGAAGAGTGTTGTTGGACGAATACCAATGTGGTATCTCATCCATCCAGCCTCTTACTATTTGTCTAAGCTGTAAAGCTTGAAGGGCGCTATTAGAGGGACATCCTTAATGACGTGATGTATCATTCATCCAGTCATTTATTTATCTGGCCCAAGTTATATGGTTATCTTTCCGGCAAGTCCAAACATGAAGAGTGGTGTTAGAGAGATATCCTCATTGATACGACATTTCATCTATCTATCCATATCAACAGATCCACATAAAAATAGATCGATGGATGGATACCATTTCATTTGAAGGTGTATCTTGGCTGTCTCCTCACCATTTCTCAAACATGAAAGCATTACCTCTTTGGTGGAGGCGGATGACCATGCACCTCAAATGGTCATGGCAATGGAAAAAAAATTCCTTGGCCTGAGAAAGTTGTCTAGTTGATTATATTAACAGGTCGGATGAGGCTTTGTCCAAGTATTGAAAATTCGGTTTTAGATTATATCCTTTAGTACTTCTTGAACTAGTGAAAAATTTTAGTGGCAATTCTTTAAAAAAATGTCAACTTCAAAGTTGAGTTTTGCATATTTCTGCATTAGTTTTTTCGTTCAGTCCTTACTAGTATTTGACTATGGCTGCTTGACAAAATAGCAGAAGATAAATACTCCATAAGCCCTAGAGTAACTGCCCTAAATACATAAGCACACAGTTTTTTCTTGGTTTCCAGTATTGCACTATTTCCAATGTTCTAAATGAAAAGAATAATCTTGATGAATATAGATGAAAAGTCACTGTTGATATCAATCGCTATTATATCAATATTGGACGTCATGGACACCAATCTTTTTTTTGTGTGTAGCTACTATGAAAGTTATATATTAAACTTTAATTGTCTTAAATCATATATTTATCTATTTGAGAAGATTTAGACAATTTTATCAAAATTAATCTTGATATCCTTCTAAGTTATTAACAATACGCGAAATTTTTTAATCTATACACACACTATATGTTGGGAAAGAGGGCGTCTGATTTTCCCGCTCGAATGACACAGTAAGGAACGAGAAAGAAGAAGAAA
>JAOVVI020000691.1:16500-29082 GCA_028571085.2 Nepenthes alata | reverse complement strand
TAGAGTTATCTAACCCTATCTTAATCATCTTACACATCATCTACTTATTCAATCTGTCTTGCTATAGACTAAGCTTCTGCATAAGATTCAGATCAAACATATGACATCTTATTCTCTACTACAAACTGTGATGAACCATGTTTCCTATCAAAAATCCAACAGAGTTCCGGCAGAAAAACGGTCGATAAACAAATACAAAACATGTAAAATATTCTGTATAATAACAAAAAATCCATCTAAATCAACTCCGATACATCCAAAAATCACAACAAACCACACAGGATCCAAAACCACAATTAACAACATGTGGCACCGACATCATAACTTCAGGTATGAAGTCGGCTCAGACCAGATGCCACTAGGTACATAATTAAACTATATAAACACGCGGAAGCACTATATGCATAAAATACAACGAAAACTAGAAACTATGGACATAATCATCATCATCATACATGGCCATCCAAATGTAATACAAAATACTCTATAAATGGGATACAAAATCACAAATTCTAAGCCTTCAAGCTATCTTCTACAATCTTCATACCTAGCAGACTTCTAATCATCTACCCTGCCTATCGGGCATAAGCTTGTGTTTATTTGGAGACAAGAAAAATAGCAATGGTGAGCCAAAACTTAACAAGTGCAATATAAACAAAGATAAGGCAGAATATAAACAAATGAGACAAAGAATGAAATAGGAACATGATATAGAATGCACAATATGAAACATGAGCAAATGCATTCCCAAAATATAACTAACTTTTCATATTTTATCTTTGCTTTTGTTGGGGTTCCATAATATGCATAAACTTCTTAATCTTCGCAGACCAGGTCCAGTAAGCCGTACTAGCTAACGATGCGGGAGAACGAGGAAATGATCATGATACTCCACATGATCTAAGGCTGTGAGTTCTTATTTTAGATCCAGAGGGGGGCCATCTATATATCATGCCTGGAGATAGGCCAAACACCACGTGGCATAGCGGTATACCTATCACCCGATATATAGGGCCAATAAAACGCTACTCTAGCTTCCCGCGATCTAGAGGCAATTCCTCATCCTTCCATAGTAGTATCCTAAGACTTGTCAAGGACATCACCTGATCTAATAAGTGGCTAGGGTAATCCTTGAGTCTCTATTATAATATTATTGGCAAGTCAGGGGATACTACCCTCAAAATATAAATTCGTGGTCCTAGTTTCATGATTTCTTAATCTTTGAGGAAAAGTCCACCAAACTTCTTTCACATAATTCTCACATTGGGAGAACGGATCATTCATATAACAAATTGTGGCATTCCCTCCGTATACCTTTATAATTTTCATATTTCTTATGGGCTTAGGTCTTCACATGACTTTAAGCATATACAAAATTTAACATGACACTTTGGAACGATTAGAAAATCCTTACCACATCAGGTCACGTGACTTTGGAGGTTTTGGACGATAATTCCTTCACAAATACACATAACGTAATCCCTGGAATATATAATTGAGCATATACAATTTCATACGATTAATTACAAATTTAATAAGATATGATTATACAAAAGCCCCAATTAATTTTAAGTGAACAGTGCCAGCGATCGATTAGGGCTCCCGAACGCGCTAAACAAATCAAATCTTGAAAATCGATCACCCAACCGATAGATATTCATATTTAAGGTATTGATAAATCATAATTAAGGCCAATTCATGCATTGGATTTGAAGTAATTTGTTAAACGTGGTCTGCATGCATCTTAGGATTTCAGCGAACAGATTTTAATATAAAATTATCAAATTGAATATCCAATTTGTAAATTAACATATATGAGATATGAGTAATGATATTCTAGTTTCAAATTAGGCAAAACCCCAAAAATTTGTGGGTAAAAGGGTCCAGGCACGGATGAACAACACCGGCGAGGGTTAGGGTTTTGAGATTGTACCAAACACCGTGCAAAACTCACAAATTGGATGTGGAATCAATATATATACATGAATACGTCATGGGTAATACAAAATATAAATTTAATCGGGTATCAGAACGAGGATATTTGATAAAAATGAAACAAAAGTGCAAGAAAATGAATGAGAAGGGTATGGATGCACTTTCCCCAACCCGATCTTCCATGTCACGACCCTGGAACACAATATTCGCAGGTTAAAATAAAATCAATAATATATATATTCTATTAACCATTATAACCCAACCCGGGCGTGACAATCCGAATACATACAGGACCCAACATGATAAACCCCGCATAAGATCTCATCGGACATAAATCCGGACAAACACAATATACGACCTACTATCCAAATATCGCAAGGGAGGTATTCAACATTACAACAACTCATTAACATAATGCGATAACTCCAAACATATTCTATACATGGATCATGGCCCTCATCCGGCCATAGACAAAACCATAATATATCCTCGAGATTAAAAATATAACCAATATGAACATCTCCACTCACCGATAGAGATTTGTCGCATCAGACAACGTCCAAGCTCTACGAGCGTATCCAAGCCACTGGTCTGAAGGGATAAAACATGAAAATATGAGCCTAGAGCTCAACAAGTATCAACAATCATATAAAACGGTACACATAAATCAGAAGCAGGATATCGCATAGCAATCACGTAAAATAAAACACAATGTCTGTGAAATTTCTGAAAACCGAGGAGATGTCTTGTACTAAATCGTCGTCCGTATTAACTCGTCCCTCCGGGATAAAATCATATAAATCACGATCCAATAAAATCTCATAGACGATATCATATCATATGATCCGAGGTCACATTACATAATCGTGACCGTCACCACATCCGTGTGGGACACACCATCGTCCAGATCTAAAACTCATAATGCAGAAATCAAGACAAGACCGCCGAAACTAAAACATAAATCAAAACACGTTCCGGGTTTTCACATCAGTACGTACGAGACATTCCTATCGCCCATCCATGGGCCAAACCATGTATCTCAAATCGTCGTCCACGCAACACATGCAAAAATACAAAGCATGCACGAAATCGGAGAACCAAAGATAAATAATACCAACTTGAAGAAGGGTTATCCTCGTCCGGTAACCACGACTATATCGGCTGCGATTTAAGCCAGCAGTTTAAGGCTCGGCTACGGTTTTGGCCAGTAGCTCAAGGCCATCCATGTACTCTGTCTCCCATAGATTAGGAACTTGCTCACTATATTTTTACCACCCGCGGCTTTGGGTGCAACCTCAAGTTTTGGTTATATATTAGGACGTCCGAATATATTAGTTTTCCGTCAATCTCTTACGATGGTTCTCAATTAAATACACAGTGGGGCATACAAAATGTCTCGACCTTCCTTCTGGCGGAAGTAGCCTATCATATATGTCCCCGTCGGGACTAAGCCTCCCTGTCGGGAGCGGCACCACAAATAACCAATGTCTCGGATCACAAATTGACCCCTAGAGTCTCGGACTGCCATGGTCCCGTAGTGATCCCGCCCACGGCAGCGTGCGTGTGGACCAACGCACGGCCTGGTTCATGGTTCCACAATATATGGATACACAAACATACATATATATCGTCCGGGTGTCCAAAAACCCTCCAAATCATAAATACCAGTACAAATCCGATAAAATATACATGCATGTATACAATTGATAAATTTGGGGTATATAAAAATACATATATATTAGTAAAATCTCTCACAGTAGTCAAAATACATTATAAATTAAATCAGACAAAAAATAGGGCTAGAGGATACTTGCCTTAACATCAAACTCCGTAGATCTGATGAAATGATGTGCTGAAGCACCAGATCAAGGCATTTCTCTCTCCTCTGCTGCGTTCTCTGTCTCTCCTCCGCGCGCTCTCCTTTCTCTCTCCTCTACGCACGGGCAACGTACCGTTGCCGCTGCTGTCGCCGCTCGACCACCGCGCCTCCTCACGTGGCCGTTGTTAGCCTCCTCGGCCTCACCGAGCCGGCGCCGATGCGAAGTTGCTGCGCTGTCGCCTCCTCTCTCTCATCAAACGACTTCTCTCCTTCGCACCACGCCACCGCAACCACAGCCTACGCCGCACCACAGCGACAACCGACGTTGCCGCTACCACCGCGAATGGCCAACGTCGACTCTTCCGGCATCGATTTCCTCACCCAGCGCTGTCGCCGCCTCAACTCGTGTCCACCGTCACCTCACCCATGGCAATCGCAGCTTCCCCACAACCATCGCACGCCGCCGTTGACGCCAATTCTCTACCGTCGACCCCTTCTACTCTCTCCTCCTCTCCCTTCTTCCTCCTTCTCTGCAAACCCTAGCCCCCTGCACTCTCTCTCCCCGACTCCCCTCTCTTTCCCCGATTTCCTTTCTTCCTTCTGTTTTTTTGTTATTATTATTGTTATTATTATTATTATTATATATATATCATTTTCTTTCTTTTTTTCTTTAATTTTAAAATCCAAATCAAATTTTGACGGTGAGTGGAAAGGGGGTTGCTTAGAGCGGCAATCCCTGGAGAGATGTCCCACTTTTCCACACTTGAAACAAGCCTTTCTTTTCTTGTCTGGAATCGCTGGTAGTTTAGTAGCAGCACCAGTAATAGGCGCAGGAGTTAGGGCCTCACTCCCTAACTCTTCCTGAATTAGCAACGCCCTTCGTAAAACTGCAATGTAGTCCTCGAGTTTGTGAGAGGCCAAATGACATCTGATGGCATGTGATAAACGTTGTCAGAATCTTTCCGTCTTCCTTGCTCCAATGGCAACAAGGTCGGGTGCATAGCGTGAAAGCTCCGTGAATTTGGCCTCATATTACGCGATATTCATTGATCCCTGCTGCAACTGGAGGAACTCTTTCTCCTTCCTGTTTCTCAAGTTCCTTGGGAAGTATTTGTCGTTGAACAGCTGACAAAAAGTTTCCCAAGTAAGTGCCTCTGCCTTAGGTCCCAGCTCCTTTAGCTTTGTGTTCCACCAATGCCCGGCTTCCCCACTCAACTTGTATGATACATACCAAACTCGATCCTCCGAAGAACACTTCATCCCCGCGAATACCTTCTCCACTCTTCCCAACCAATAATCAGCCTTGGCGGGATCTCCCATAAATTCTGGGAGTTTTTTTCTCCATGAATTGGTTGAAATGATCACGTTTCTTAGGTGCTAGTCCTAAGACCTGTACTCCGATTGCTTGCGTCACTAGTCCTGTCAATTGATGAAGTGCTTTGACTACCTCATCCATACTTGAAGGAGTTGTCGCTTGACTGGGGCTCCTCGAGGGACTCATGGGGCGATAGCTAGCTTCGTCAGACATAGACATATCTGCACAACAATTCTTAGATTAACAAAAATTTCAAACAAATCCTAGGCATTATAGTACCCATGTATTATTAACAGAAGAGTATGCTAGGTCCATAAATCTCCTTCATTGTCTAATATCCTCAAACATCTTTGGGTCCTAGAATCTCCAAATGCTCACATAGAATCTTAATTCTCTGATATCATTTCAGTTGTAACGACTCGAGCTTGGAGTCCCTGAACCCGACCCGGACCGTCACGGTGAAAGTCTCGAATCATCTGAAATTATCAATTACACGTCATCAAACAATTTAAATGAACTCAATTCTATCATTTAACACCATCAATAATCAATCATAAATATATCATTAAATAAATATCTGTAACACCGATAATAAATTTTTTAAAAGAAAAAATAATAATATCCATAATGTCAATTCATCGTAATTAAAACCCTAATAAATATCAAAATGCAACAAAATCTCAGATATTTATCATGGAAGCCTCAATTTCTTATATCACCTCTGACTGGTGACTACCCAATAGTCACCTGATCTATTTCCTCTCCTAATGTCAACCTGTCCAATCTGAAGCTAATAAAATACAAGAGTGAGTCGAATGCCCAGTAAGTAAATATAATTAACAATAGAATATAATTAAGCATCCTGAATAATAACACAATGAATAATATCATGTAATATATCAACTACTGTCCGAGACTCAATAACATATTGTGTCCACGACCTGAAGGCCACGTGAACGGCTAAGTATCAAAGAAGCAACATGGATTCCGCCGAATCCGATCATCAGCTCAATATAAGATCACAACTGTATGAATGACAAAAGTCTCCATGGACCTTAATCTACCATAGTGAACTAAAGGCCACGTTTTTACGCCCACAACGGCTGGGTAATGCAACGAGGTTATCTATATTATCCAACTACCTCTACAGTCCTCCCAGATGCTGTACCCGTAGCATGTCGATACCACCCGTGATACCCATCATCGAATGATATATCAGATATTATCCTCTACGATGGTCACTATGTTATAAGTATTACTCTTGACTCACTGTACGAGATAACAAGAATTTGATTATCAACTCAATTTGAGGTCACCCCTTTACAAGATAATAATAATCTCCTTGGACCTTATTCTACCATAGTATACCAAAAGCTGTGTAATTATGTCCCCAACGGTTGGGTAATACAACAAGGTTATCCATGATATCCAACTACTCCTACAGTCCTCCCGGAGGTTGTACTCGTAGCATGGCGATACCACCAGTGATATCCCTCGCCAAATGATATCCCATATATCATCTCCTACGATGATCACTAGGTTATAAGTATTCCTCATCAATAATAACGACCTCATCCTTCGGAATATGGATTCAGTATCAGAAAAGTATAGACTACACTAAGATTTCGTAGCCTCCCATACTATTTGATATCTTAGTGTTTTCATATGCTCTCATCAGCTTAGCCATGGACTACAAATAGAATTATTCATGCCAACGAAGCTAACGCAAAGAATATTTTTATCAGATTTTATCAACGAGATACAAGAATAATCACGTAATCGATTAATATTATTTCAAACGTGCCAACATACTTGCATAATTCCATATAAATATTTTCTACCATCAATATATCAATATATTTATAAATATACATATAAATGTTCCAATCGGTATATATATATATATAATATTTATATACATATACACCAATATATATATACATATTATTTGTCTGAGATCAAAAAATGTCCGCAGACATTATGGGGCCAAAGGCTTTGATAAAGGCATGTCTGAGAACTCCCTCCGAGTCCGAGAACTTAGTGTACGCCACTTTGGCCATTAAAGTGCATTAAATGCATGTTTAATGTGGCAAACGTTGCCTTGGAAACGTAAGCCCACCACCCCTGACAACGTACGGGAGATCAACGTGTGGTAAGGGTAATGATGGCACGCGTCTTTTGAATTTCCAAACCCTTAAAATGGACGTTTTGCCTTTCTACTATTCACCTTCCTCCACCTAGCTTCGAAAATTTTCCAAGTCCTTCAAGGAAGTTCTTTGCAACCCCCTTTGTGTACTGTTCATCTTCCTTCCTTCCTCATATATCGATGGCACCCGACATTGCAGATATTGCTTCCACCCTTATGGTCTCTAACCTCATGTCACTCGAGTGAGGTACAACATCAAATCTGAGATGAGGATGCCGATACCAGAGCCTCATGAGAGGGCCTGTTGTCCACTAGACGGTTTCATCACAATTTACACAGTCCACCTCAAGAGTGGGCTGCACTTTGACATGCCGTTGGACTTGTACCACATCTTGAGGGATCTCAAGGTCCTTGTTGCTCGTCTTCAACCCAATGCCCTGAGGCATCTCATTTCTCTGTGTTTTTGCTCGTTGCCATCATCAGACTTTTGAGTCCTCGGCCGTGAAGGTGATTCTGAGGTTCATACACGGCCAGGATTGGGTTGTCATCACTCAACGTCCTGAGTTCACGGCGCTAAGTGGTGGCAACCCCGATTCCACTAAAAGGCGGAAAGGCAAGTTTTTCTTCCTGACAGTTCACCGTGTTCGAGATATCCCCAATGATTGGGGAAACATCGACTCCAAGTACTGGCAGGATGTTATGCCTGAGGAGAGGGCGTTGGTGAAGGACATTGTAGCTCTCGTGCAGTCTAACCTTTTAAGCTTCCATGAGAATAGAGAGAACAAGTGGTTGCGGTTTGAAAACTTGGCTAAGGCCAAGTGGGGACCTCAGTCCGAGAACTCTGGTCTCCATGCTGACCGCCCGGCCAAAAAGAAGAAGAAGAAGACAGTGCTGAAGAGTCTGAGGATCGAGGAACCATCCAAGCACCCAAGGAAAAGTCAGTGGATCGAGTCCTTGTCCAAGTGTCCTGTTGTTCTTGTGTAGAGTTCCTCATCCGGTGATGACCAGGCCGTTATCGAGCGCCTGGTCAGGAAGAAGGCTCCAGTTCGAGGAGTTGGAATTATTGGGCCATTAGCGGTTGTGAGGCCCGCCGAGCAGCCTTCTGAGGCTGTGGTCTTGCACATGGAGTGACCAGTGGCTCTTCTTCTCTACAAGTCCATACCATAAATCTCCTCTATTTTTATTGGTGAGGTCTCGGACTGGATGGACAATTCGTCTGAGGACATCGTTGAGAAGTACGCTGCAGGGGAGGCTGAGGCGACTCGAGTCGATGAAGCAATGGTGATAATTGCAATGACATACTCTAAGATTGCTGAGGCTGAGGACATTGTTGTGACTGTAGAGCCCTCATGCCTTGAAATCCAAATTTAAACCCCAATGATGATTCCACCTGAGGTCCGGGAGGAGGCCCTGGCCAAGGATGTCGCCAGGGCTCCAAGCGTTGAAGAAGTTGAGGCTGGGGCTACAGAGCCTTTTGGAGCTGCTAAGCCCCCAGTCTCCAATCTTGATGGAGGTGCCCCTATGTGACAGGACGTGTATTTTTCCACTAATAATTCTGTCATTCGTAACAAGAACAGAAGCCCAATATTACACTCAAGGTTTTAGGGGAAAAAAGAGCAGAGTTTTTCCTAAAATTGGGCCAAATAGAAATGCAAACTTGTACAAAGGCTGCATAGCAAAACTAGTACATCACACAACTATCTAATTATACCGCAACTTTCCTACAACACCCGTGGACAGGACCACAATTACCATCCATGGCATTTATCATAATCCTATCTACTATAATAACAGTTCATGAACGAGATGTCATCTAAGACCTGTACAGAAAACTAGAAAACATGTAGTGGAAGCAGAACTATAAACCTGCGGAAGCATTTTTTTTTGTTCATTACATGCATTTCCATACAAAACCTATATATACATAGATGCCCATAGGCATAAAATCCATATAAAAAATCACATATTAAGTCGGGTCTTTACATCCAACTGCTCTTCCAAGATTACTTCAAAATGCTTCACATCTCCAAAATCTTCAAGCTAGACTCTACATTACTCCTCATCCGGTACTAGTTCTACGACCTCATCTGGAGGGGAAAAAACAGTATACAGTGAGCTGAGGTCCAGCAAAGTACATGTAGGCATGTAATAAAACTTTTATGCAGAACAGAATACAGTAAAACAGATACAGATGAATGTTAAAGTATAAATACTATAAGGCAGTGATTGATAGAAACTATAGTAGAAACATAATGCAGAAAATTACAGAATTGTCGAAAAAGGGAAAATCAAGCTTCGAAAACCAGAATAAATGTAGCCAAGCTTCGTTTATAATAAACCGGTAAAACAGAATCTAGAAAACAGAAATCCGTCTTGATTCAATAGCTTATAGAGATTTCCTTTTTTATTAATATAGGACCCCACCAGTAAACCGTACTAGCAAAGGGGACGGATAATCGAGGATAGATTGTGTTCACTCCACACAATCAAAGGCCACAAACACTAACAGGAGATCCCTTCCCGTGAGATCTGTACAGGTGTGCCTACCGAAGGTAGGCCAGATTCAGAATCTTTTCTCCTGACTGTAACGTCCCGAGAAAGGGCGGACCACATATAATTCCATGGACAGAGTTATTCTCGATTACCACTGTAACGTTCTAAGGCATGCCGGAGAACCTAACTTGATCGTATATTAGTCCTGGGTCCTAAATAACGATATTAGAAACATTTCTCTTATTATTTCATAACTGAAAAACCCCTAATTAGTTTCAGAAGTGAGACAAAGTTTCACAATTACCATTCAATTAACTTTAAAATGTTCATAAACAATATATACCCTTCAGATTTATTTCAGAATATACAAAGACGGTTAGAAATCCTTCAGAATTGGTTTAGAATATACAGTAACGGCCAAAAAACCCTTCAATTTCACTTTAGAAGTGTATGGCAATTTATTAGTATAAATCCGTGTGAAATTTTTAAAAACAATTTACATCAGAAGCTTTATTTCACTATAGATTAACTTTTATACAACAAATATTATTGGTAAAAATCATTAAAACCCATTATTTTCGTACCTAGGGTTTGATCGAAATTATCGGATGATAAACGGATACCAAACACATACATTTTTACGAAATTGAAGACAGATATTGCAGTATATACATGTAAACAAGAAATCTGTCCAATCAATTTAAGAAAATATATTTTATTTACAGTAAACATGTAGAACCATGTATTTAAAGCATAAATACCATTTTAGAGTTACAGAAAGACAGTAATAATAGAAAATAACATCCGAGGTACACTTGCCTAAACTCGATCTACAGTTACCGTGACTCGGATCGGGACTGAACGGTAGATTTTTCACCTTTTCTTTCTCCTCTCTCCTTCCCTTTCTCCTCCTTCGCGGCTGTGTCGTGGCTACTGAGAAATGAACCCAAATCCCTAATTATCCCCCTTTAAAATGCGAAAGAAATGAGTCACATGACGGGGCCCGTGACCGGCCCTCGAGCGATAATCGAACGCTGAGTAGGCGACCAGTACAAATCCTGGGCTGCGCTCGAGCGCGAACTAGGCATTCTTTGAGCGCTCGGTTATGTTATTTCCGCTCGAGTGGTGCCGCAAGGACCCATCTTTCTTCCTCACAAATAATACCGGTGCACCCTAAAGAGATACACTCAGTCTGATAAAGTCCTTGTCTAGCAGTTTCTGTAATTACAACTCTAACTCCTTCAATTCAGCCGAAGTCATACGATAAGGGGCGTTAGAAATTGGACTAACATCGGGAACAATAGCAATTTCAAACTCAATCTCCCGGTGTGGAGGTAATCCAATCAACTCTTCTGGAAAATACATCCTCGAAATTACAAATAATTAAGATGTCGTTAGCCAGCACACTATGACTCCCAGTAGTGCAAGCATATGCCAAGTAAGCTTAACATCCACTTTTCATCAAATGCTTAGCATGTAAAGCAGAGATTAATACGGGCACCCCCTTTTTCTTAATACATTGAAAGAAAAAGGGTTCCATCCCAGAAATATTAAAGCAAACCTTCTTTAGAAAACAGTCAATACTGGCATGGTATTTGGCCAATTAGTCAATTCCTAAAATCACATTAAAATTACCCATGTTCAATAACACTAAATCCACAACCAAACATTTCCCATTCACCTCAACTACACATCCAGGATACACAACATCAGTAATCACAAAGGATCCAATGGGAGTACACACAAATAATTCATAATCCAAAATACACGAGACGGATACAATGCAGTATGCAAACCGTGGAGAAACAAAAGAGTGGGTATATTCTATGTCAAACAGTATAGATGTAGAAACTCTACAAACAGAAAGAGTACCTTCCACGACATTCGGAGATACTTCAGGGTCCTGAACAGTCACTGCGAAGGCTTTTGCAAGGATAGTAGACTTCTTTCCTTCTAGCCATGGAGGTAATGGGCAGTTTTTGATCTGGTGGCCCTGCTGTCCACAACAAAAATATGCTCCCGATGCCTTACGACATGCTTGCCCCGGATGTCTCCTCCCACAGAATATACAATCTGCGGCCAATACTCTAGAACCAATCACTGACTGAACCGGAACGATGCTCTTTCCCTTATCAGCTGTCCTAGTCCTCTTGGACTGCCCAAAAGATCCCACATTAGATCCAGCACTAAATCCCGCCCGGCTAGCAGTTCTCTTTGCATAAAATCTCAACGTCTCTACTTCTTTCTCATAGATTGCTGCCCTATTCAGAATTTCAGTGTACGTCTGGAGTTTCAGGATTGACAATGACTTCCTAATGTCATCTCGTAGCACTTGTTGGAACTTCCTCGCCTTTCTCAACTCATCCTCTACGTAGAAGGGCACAAATCGGGATAACCCAATAAATCTGGCATCGTAATCCTTCACCGTCATATTTCATTGCCTCAGTCTCATAAACTCCTGCTCCATCTGGTCTTGAAGGTTGTATGGAAAATATTTCTCCATAAACGCATCCTCAAATATCTCCCAAGTAATTGTATCATCGGACACTCCCAATGCCCTCCTCTTCATGCTCCACCAGCTATCAGCTTCGTCCTCCAGTTTATACACCGCGAAGGTGACCTTCACCCGAACGGTACACCCAATCACAGCGAATATCTTCTTCATCCTTTTTAACCACATCCACTTCTGCCGGATCAGGCTTTCCTAAGAAACCCGGTGCTCATGCCACTATAAATCTGTCATAAGTCGTAGGAGCAAGAAGTACCGGAGCTGGCTCAGGTGCAGGGACCAGAGCCATGTGCCTCTGTTCGACAAATTCTATTGCATTAGTCATTTTCTCCAACAGATCAATATAAGCAGCCTCACTATTGTAG
>JAOVVI020000691.1:0-16490 GCA_028571085.2 Nepenthes alata | reverse complement strand
GAGCGTACTAGCACCACCACGATTATTTCTTCGACTCCTTCCAGTAGCCATCCTATAATCAAATAAACACAACATTATAGCATCAAGAAATCAATTAAAGAACGAGATATTCAATAACTTAATGAAATTCAAATCTAGCCCAAGGACTAATTTCCTAAAAGTCCTAATTGACTTTGCTACTCTGACCTATTCCCACCGAAATTCATTACAGAAATTTAGGCCTATGCTTTTGCTTTTTGGCCGATCAATTCCTGAGGCATCTCATCTCTATGATATAAATTGTAACGGAACATATTTTTTTTCTACTAATAATTCCGTCATTCGTAATAGGAACAGATGCCCAATATTACACTCAAGGTTCTAGGGGGAAAATGAACAGAAGTTCGCCTAAAGCTGGGCCAAACAAAAATGTAAACTTGTACAAAACCTGCATAACAAACTAGTACATGCACACAACTATCTAATTATACTGCAACTTTCCTACAACACACGTTCACAGGACCACAGTTGCCATCTATGGTATTTATCACAATCCTATCTACTATAATAACAGTTCATGAGTGAGATGCCATCTAAGACCTGACCAAAAAATTAAAAAACATGTAGCAAAAGTAGAACTATAAACCTGCGAAAGCATATTTTTCTATTCATCACATGCATTTCCATACAAAACCCATATATACATAGATGCTCATAGGCATAAAATCCATATACAAAATCACATATCAAGTTGTGTTTTTACATCCAACTGCTCGTCCAAGATTACTTCAAAATGATTCACATCTCCAAAATTTTCAAACTAGACTCTAGATTACTCCTCATCCGGTACTAACTATACATCCTCATCTGGAGGGGAAAAAACAGTAAACAGTGAGCTGAGGTCCAGCATGGCACAGCAAACATGCAGTAAAACTTTTATGCATAACAGATTACAATAAAATAGATACAGATGCATATTAAAGTGTAAATGCTATAAGGCAATGATTCATAGAAACTCTAGTAGAAACATAATACAGAAGATTACAGAACTGTCAGAAACGGAACAATCAAGCTTCGGAAATCAGAATAAACGTAGCCAAGCTTCGTTTATAATAAACCGATAAAACGGAATCCAGAAAACAGAAATCAGTCTTGATTCAATAGCTTATAGAGATTTCCTTTTTTATCAATATAGGACCCCACCAGTAAACCCTACTAGCAGAGAGGACGGATAATCGAGAATAGATTGTGTTCACTACACACAATCAAAGGCCAAAAATATGACAGGAGATCCCTTCGTGTGGGATATGTACAGGTGTGCCTCCCGAAGGTAGGCCAGGTCCAGAATCTTTCCTCCTGACCGTAACGCCCCGAGAAAGGGCGGACCACATATAATTCTATGGACAGAGTTATCTTCGATTACCACCGTAACGTTCTAAGATATGCCGGAGAACCTAACTTGATCGTATATTAGTCCTGGGTCCTAAATAACGATATTAGAAACATTTCTCTTTTTATTTCATAACTAAAAACCCCTTTTAGTTTCAGAAGTGAGACAGAGTTTCACAATTACCCTTCAGTTAACTTTAGAATAGTAAAAAATATTCTCCTTCAGATTTATTTCAAAATATACAGACAGTTAGAAACCCTTCAGAATTGGTTCATACAGTAACGGTCTAAAAACCCTTCAATTTTGCTTCAGAAGTGCATGGCAATTTATCTGTATAAGTCCGTGTGAAATTTTCAGAAATAATTTACATCAGAAGCTTTATTTCAGTATATATTAACTTTTATATAACATAAATTATGGGTAAACATAATTAAAACCCATTATTTTCGTACCTAGGGTTTGACCGAAAATATCGAACAATAAACGGATACCAAACACATGTATTTTTACGAAATCGAAGCCAGATATTACAGTATATACATGTAAATAAGAAATCTGTCCGATCAATTTACAAAAACAGGCTTTATTTATAGTAAATATGTAGAATCATGTATTTAAAGTATAAATACCATTTTTGAGGCATAGAAAGGCAGTAATAACGAAAAATAACGTCTAAGGTACACTTGCCTGAGCTTAATCTACAATTACCGTGATCGGATCAGGACTGAACGGTAGATTTTTCCCATTTTCTTTCTCCTCTCTCTCCTTCCCTTTCTCCTCCTTCGCTACTGTGTCGTGGCTGCTGAGAAATGAACCCAAATCCCTAATTATCCCCTTTAAAACATGGGAGAAAGGAGTCACGTGACTGGGCCCGTGGCCGGCACTCGAGTGGTAATCGAGCGCCAAGTAGGCTCCCAGTACAAATATTGGGCTACGCTCGAGCACGAACTGGGCGCTCTTCGAGTGCTCGATTTTGCTATTTCTGCTCGGGTGGCACCTCGAGCGCCACTCGAGCGATGGGTTCTTTTATTTAGGCCCATATGGCACCTCAGGCGCCACCCGGGCGCCGATACCCTGGGGGCTTATTTTGCCTCTAAACCGAATTTCTCCCACATTTTCCTTAGTCCAATAACCTCAAATACATTTTCATCAATTTAATAAATAGAAATTATCATGTTTTTGAGGACAGGTCGGGTCCTCACACCCTACGTTCGAGACCAGGGTTGAGGTTTCTGTGCTGCCCGCTGCCGAGCCACAGGAGTCCATGACCCCTAGAGAGGAAGTTCAGCCGGTGGCTCTCCCGTCTTTCAGGTATCCTTCTATCCTTCCTTAGCTTTTTAACTTCTTGTTTCCTTCCACTCCTACTTTAACGGCTTGTTTTCCTTTACAGTTCCAAGAGCTGGTTGAGAACCATAGGCGGCTTATTGGTGGTGTCGCCTAGACTTGTTATAAGCTGGAGTCCCTGAAAGCCAATGGAAAAGCCAACCAACACCTGGAAGTTGAGCTTGTTAAAGCTATGGGGAAAATTGCCTCCCTTGAGGATACATTGAAGTTTCAGCATATCCAATACGGGCTTCTCCAAGATAGGAATCTCCAGCTGGAGGAAGTGTTGAGACTTTAGTAAGGCCACAGACATAGCGCCGGCGCTGGAGGGCAAGTACTAGGACGGTATTAACCTGGGCCGCCGAGTGATGAAACTGTTGCACCCACAGTTCCCCACAGTCGTGTTCGATAATCGAAACGCCAGCGCCACTTGTTCATAGGACTTGTATAGCCTCCCAGGAAGGGCGTTTCCTAGCCCTTCTCAGCCTGGGTATCAAGTAAACCTCGATCTTCTAGATCATGGGGACAGCAGCAACAAGGGACTTCCTCTAGGCCAGGACCTTTTGAGGGCCGTCTGTAAATTTGTAGGCCAGGACCTTTTGAGGGCCGCCTGTAAATTTGTAGAGTTTTTTTATATGTATATTGTTGTACACACATTACATATATGAATAAAATTTATATTGTTTAAGTGCAAACGTCTGGTTTGTCTTACTCGGACTGTTTGGGTGTCTAGTTCTTTTATGACATACTACCAAAGAGATTTGGTCTTATTCTACCTTAATGTCTAAACCTTTTGGCCGTCTTTGGCTGAAAATGATACCTCCAGGGTCGTCGCATGCTTGCCATTTTAAGCCCCATAAGTTTTAAGTACGACCTATTGGGGCGCTCAGACACAGCTGAGTTTTAAGTACGACCTCTTGGGCTATTTAGACACAGCCGAGTTTTAAGTATGACCTTTTGGGCCACTCGGACATAGCCGAGTTTTAGAGCAAGTGAAAGGGTTGCTTTAACTTGACTTAAGGGAAGTTTAGGCCTTGTAGATTAATGAGATGACATGCAAACATTCAATGAAATGTAAGACAGTAAACAAGCTAAAGGAATTTCATTATATTCATAAAATGTGTTACAAGCACATGGCATGATGCTCTTTGCCTTACCCGAGCACCTATACATATATTTAATGATAATACTTTTTTGGGACGAGTACCTAAGTTCGCGGGCCTCTTAGGTCAATTTAACCTCTTTGGTCAAATCGGCTCCTTGGGCCTCTCGGGATGTGGACGTAAGTCCTCGGGTCTCCCGGGCTAACTTAGGCTCTTGGCCAAATCAGTCTCTCAGATCTCTTGGGACGTGGGTCCAAGTCCTTGGGCCTCTAAAGCCAATTTGGTTCATTGGGTCAGATTAGTCTCGTGAGTCTCGAAGGCTTGAGTCCTCGGACCCTTTACCTGACTGTAGGCGTGTTCAATTGTTCCCTGCTGGTATGCGGTTCTTCACAGCCTTGCCATGCTTTGAGCACTCCTCAAGCACGTCTAGGCTTTCTCAAAGCCTTTGTGTTTTGTCGTCCAGGCTGGTCGAAGGAATATCACGCTTTTGACATCCCACCTCATGGCTGGTCCGCTTCACCATCTCTTGCTGTTCCGAAAACTGATTCGGGTCTTTGTAGGAAATGGTTGAGGTATCCTTGACTGATCAGCCTTTTGATCTCCACCTGCAACGTCTGGCAGCTCTCAGTGTCATGACCTCGGCGGTGATGGAAGTGGCAGTACTCTGTCTAATCGCCCTGACCTGGGTGCTTTAACTTCTTAGGCCACCTAAAAAATTCTTCATTCTAAATTTGCCTCATGATGTTGGTACGCGAATTGTTCAAGAGAGTTAGGTTCGAAGGCTTGCACTCCCTTTGAAAAACCTGTTTAGACCTGTGCTGCTTTGACGATCCTTGGGGATCCTGATGGTCCCCGCTCTTTCTTTTTCCTCCCACCGTCCTCGGGTAGAAATCTCTTCACCTTCTGGCCTCGGTGCTTCATTAGCTTCTTCTCCGAAGACTCATTTTTAGATCTTCTTAAGCTTCTTCTTCGTTGGAGGTTGAACCATTGCCTTCTTTTCATTAAAATAATCTCTCAACTCGCAAGAAGCTAGCGTAGTCTTTTGCTCCACGCGGCTGTTTTTCGTTCCGAGGATCTCTTTGCAAGGGGATTCTTCCTAAAAGGCGGCCTCTCAATTGTAGCGAGAGTGACGAGGATCTGGCCTTTCAAGGCCACCCTCCGGGATTTGAGGACCCATGCGACCTTTAAGTCATTGTGAGACTTCGTTGCTTGAGACAACCCGTGTCCCTAGGTCCTCGCACAGGCTAACTTACTTCTTGGGATGCTTCTTTCCCTTTCCCTTTTTCCGAGACGTTGCAGTCTAGGAGGCTCTGGGTGGCGTTCTCGTTGACTGCCTGTCCAGTTTTGAGTAGAGGGTTTTGACGGCTCTTGAAAGATTGTCCACTTTTACTGCCAGTGCTTGCACGCAAAGGCCTCAACGATCACCCGTCTCACCGTCTACTGGAGGGCAGTTGCCGCAAGAGGCTGCCTCTCGGATGGGGGCACTGGCTTGGGCTTGTGTGTTTACCATTTTTGTGTAATGGATTGAGTGTTTAAAAAGAAACATTGAACTTTTGTCATGTTTTTCACAGACGGCGCCAATGTTGCATTCTCAAATTCTAATCACCGTACGGACAAGGGTCCAAATGACTGAACGGATTTTCTGGATGCATTCAGACGGAATCCATACAACACATAGATAATCTTGTTATCCTTTTGAATTAATGAATGTGATCTAGGATGCAGAGAGAAAAGAATAGAGGGATAACATATGAGATTTTTACATGAAAAACTCGCTTTTGAATTGAGAGAAAAATCACTGGACTCTAAGTTCAGGAACTTGTTTCACTATAATGTGCTTGGCTACAAGGTGTTTACAGAGTGTGCTACAGTCTTTCTCTTTCTTCTCTTTCTCTCTATAATGGCTAATCGAGTGTAAAAATATTGGATCCTTTATTTGGTAAGCAGTTAATATATTTATAGTGGTGAGCTTTTCCCTTAAAAAGTGTCCACGTGGCACTAGCGTGTGCAGGGGATCCTACCACCAACTCTGCAAATCCATTTTACCGTGTCAGGGACGTTGCGTGCATACTGCTAACTTTACATGGCATCTCATCTATAGCAGTCGGACGTGCCTTGCAGGCCATCATTCCTTCTATAGCTTGACAGGGTTAACCAACAAATCTCTGGCACGCCGATTTTGTAGACAGGGTGGCGTTTGAGGCCCATGTTGAGTCTACGGGTCTTAGTGGACTTTGAGTCCATTGTGTTACGCGGGCTGGCTCTAGCGCATAGACCTCTTGGGCCTATTAAGCCTATTGGGTCTCTGGGATATCAGGGCCCAACTCCATGAGAACGAATCTTAAAAGTGTGCCCTGGGTATGTGTACCATCAACAATAATTAATAAAATTGCAAAATCATGGACATAGAACTCAGAAAATAGTACTTGCCAAAAAACAATTAAATAAATAATTTTTGATAATATTTGAATACAAGATTTTAAATAAAACAATATATATTTTCAGAACAACTAAAAATAAAAATTGATATAAATATATATTCATAAAAGTGATCTATAATCAAATGCCTATCATTTACTCAGAAAAACCCATTACAACATTAGCATCATATATTAACGTACTACTAAAATAATAAATTTAACAATTTTTTATATAAAGTAAAATAGGTACCGTAAAAATAAAAAATATGAAAATAAAATTTAAAAATAAAAATTTTCAATTGTACAAATTTCACGCTAAAATATATCCAGATAACCGCTCCTCCCCGTCTCTTCTGATTCGAATTAATAGAAAAAAAATCCTAACTTTCAAAATTTAACCGATAAAATAAATATTTTTGCAATTTAATTGTACAAATTGTCATGCCCTCTATCGTCGCAAGGCCTGAACAATCACGTTTATTTTCCCCTTCATCAGAGCCGTAGGGTTTGTTTCATGCATTTCACGGATTACAACAAAAATTTCGACGGTTTCCCACGAATCATAGTATGAAAGTAAGAAAATCAACACAAAAAAGGAGAAAGGAAAGACTAACTTGCAAGAGAAGGAGGAATTTTACTTTTGCCTGATTTCGACTGTTAACAGTACCGGCGGCGAGAAATAGCGGCGACGGTAACGGCGACAACCACACTCTCGTCCCTTCCTCTCTCTGCGACGAGGATTTAAGAAGAAAGAAGAGAAGGAACAGAAGAGGGAAGAAAAAATGAAAGTGTGAAGAAACAGGAGAAGAAATAGAAGAGAGAGGGGGGAGCAGAAAAGCAGGATCCGGAAGAACGAGAGACAGCGGAGGGTGAATCTGTTAGTTGTCGAGAATATTTGAAAATTTCAAAGTAGGGAGGAATTCGCCAATTAGTTAATTAATTAAAATGAGAAGATGGGGCATTTTCATCCTGTTTTCCTTGTTTTTTACCATTGGCCGCGTACCGTCAAATAATTAATTATAATTATAATATTTTTTAAAAGTCATTATTATAATACAGATTTTAATCTAATTCTACTGTATCGCATTAGATAAAATATCATCTGTTTTTAATTTTATTTAGGATTTTGGGCTTAAAATTTTAATATTATTGATAAATTTTAATACCCAATGGCCAATAAAGCACCGTCCAAAAGGACGGACGCAAGGTCCAATAGGTCTAAAGAGCTAATTTGACCAAGACCTTATTTCAGCGCAAAAAGTCCGAGGACATTAGACGCTCCTATGGACATGGATTAACCCGAGAGATCGATGCTTGACGTGACATCTCAAGGACAATTCGCGAGGAATCAGAGATCTTTCACTATCGAGAATGCAGTTAACGTCTGAGAACTATCCCTCTCAATAAGTCCGTAGACTTCGGAGAGGGCCAGATACGCAACTATTAAAAGTATTCTTTATTTTAAAGATTTTGTTAGGAAGCAACACAATCTATAATATTATAATTTTTTTTAATCCTATTATTATTATTATTATTGTTATTATTATTATTCTATAATATGAAAACAATACTTGCTCAATTTAATATATAAAAGTGCTAAGCTCTGTTCAGTTAAAAAGAAAATTAAGGAGAAAAAACCAAAAAAATTAAAATTAAATATTTTCTTTCCCTTAGTTTAATTATTTGGGACAGAAAATAAAGTAAATTTTTATGCAATTATTTTTATGTTTTATTGTAAGAAAAAATAAAGTACAAGATCCACTAGTGTACATTTTATAGTTATTTTCATGTAAAAAAATTTCATTTGAAATACATAAATTTAACATTAGAATTTTAAAAATATTCTCTTATTTATAATATATTCTCTCTTTTTTTAATGAAATGTTTGATAATATAATTTTTTTAAATAACGTTTTTATTAGGTCCCAATACTAGGGCGTATAAGACACGGCCCAAGAACAATGCCCAACATTATACTCACAGCCCAAGGGGCCCAAATTATGACAAATATCCGATAAGTCAATTTACCATAGGAGTACGAAAACCCCTAAAGGAGATGACGCCATCATGAAAATACGAGCAATGTCCGAGAACCATTTTGACATGCTCATATTTAAATGCCCGAGCGTGTTAACTCAAATGATTCCCCATAACCGCAAAAGCACGTGTCATCGTGGATCCAACGGTTCCTGGCACGCCGTGTCTGCAGGCCTGACATTTCTGGTGCGTTGTACCTGCAGTGTAGATGTTGCCGCCATTGGCCTCACGACGCGTGTCTCTGGCGTGCCACACTAGCTGGGCTGTGGCAGGCGCCCCTGACACGCCAGTGCCACATGTCCGCTCCACAAGAGAATATCTTTTTTCTTTTCCTATAAATACCTCCCCTCTAGCACCAAGGAGGGGATTATGCAAACTCTCCTCTTGAGTTCCCATTGAGAGCATTCTTCTAGAGAAACGAAAGAAGAAAAAGTTAAGCTCGAGACTTGTATTTTTCTGGTGGTGACAAAAGGCATCATCAGAGCTCCTCTTGTATTCTCTCAGATTCATAGTGAAATCTCTTGGACATCCATCAGTGACCGTGGTTTTTCCCCTTTGCATTCTGAAAGGGGCTTTCCACGTAAACAACATTGCATTTTAACGTCGTCGTCCCCTTTACTCTTTCTCATTCATTGTGTTACGCGTGTTTCGTCCATTTGCGGAACTCCGAGGTCCCGCTCGGGTTCGATTCACCAGGTGGCCGAAAACTTAGAACGTAACATTGGCGTTGTCTGTGAAAAATGACGGAAAGTCCATTTCTCACATCTTAACAAGAAACACACCAACTTCAACTAAAATTACCAGAATAGTAAATACGAGGGTGCAGGCAAGCGCACCTGCCAGGGAGGTGGCCTCACTCATTGGTAGTCCTGACCCCTGCGTGGGGGCTGATAATCACCTTGACCCAGTGGTTAGAGGCATGACGACCAGAATGGAAGGCATGTCTCGTATCTTCAACACGTTCTGCTCCAAGTACGAGGAGAAGATGAAAGAAAAATGCGCTCCCTCTAGGGCCTCCCAAGCCGAGGCGTCCCAGGGCAGGGACAGGGAGAGGAGCCACCGAGAGAGGCACCCTAGCCGACAAGAAAAACCGAGGACCCAGGTGGCCTCGAGCAGCAGAGCCCACAAGAGGCCAGAGAACCGTCCGTACCTCAAGCCCGCAAAGAAAGCCCTGAGGGGCATTACTCTGGAGCCCACCAGAGCCGCCACGAACATCACACCAAGAGGCAGTTCCGCGAGGAGGTCCCCAGCATCAAGCTCACATGGCCCCCAAGCTCGCTGTGGCACGAGAGCCTTACGAGTTGACGCATTATCGCAACCAGAAGAAGGCCACTGCCCCACCTTGAGTGGAGGACAGGCCTGAGAGAGGATGGAACCTAGTGCTCCGAGAGAGTAGTGGAGGAGGGGCTAACGCGCTCCAGTCTCCGTTTTCTACGGAGATTAGGACGAGGATGCTCCCTCCGAAATTCAAGATGCCCAATCTGGATGTGTACGATGGCAGCGATGACCACATGGACCAGCTCAACCATTTTCGAGAGCACCTGAGCCTCCAAGGCTTGGATGAGACCACCATGTGCCAGTGCTTCTCTCTGACTATAAAAGGGGATGCGCGGGTGTGATTCTACGAGATGCCAACAGACTCCTTTCGGGACTTCAGCGACTTGGCGACAGCCTTCCTGTCCCAATTCGCCTCCAGCAGAATGGTGGAGAAGCAGCCCTAGCACCTTACTCGAATCAAGCAGGGTGCTAGGGAGAGTCTTAGAGAATTCCTGGCCAGATTTGTGACCGAGGCAAGGTAAATGCCAAGGCTGACCGACAAGGTGAAATTGAATGCTTTCCTCTCAACTCTTGAAGGAGGTGCCTTCTTCAAACATCTCATCCACAAGGGCCCTTAGACCTTTGTGGAGGCGGAGGCCTTAACCAGGGTGTATATCGCGGCCGAGGAGGCCCTCGACGCCAAGCGACCAGAGAGGGATGAGATCCTCCCTCAAAAGGCCGCGGAAGGTAAAAGGAAGACCGAGGACTATCTGAGTCCTCCGGCTTCGAAGAAACAACACAGGGTCGAGCAGAGCGCGCCAAGGGAGCCGCGGCCTGTGCAGCTTACACCCTTAAACGACTCCCGCACCAGCATCCTAATGCAGATCCGGTAGGGGAAATTCTTGAAGTGGCCCAAGCCGCTCAAGAATTCGGAAGGTGGGGACTAGATGAAATACTGCGACTACCACCACTCCGAGGGCCATAGCACAGAGGACTACAAGACCCTACAGAGGGAGACAAAAGACCTGATAAAGCGGGGACACCTCAACCGTTTCCTATAAAGACCCGGACAAGCCTCCGGATTAGTAAACGACGGTGAAGGTGGAACCCCAAAAGGTAGCGTGGCCGTAGGGGTCATAAACATGATCTCCGATCGAGCGGCCAGAGGAGACGGGCATGAGCCTGCAGCAGCAAAGAAGCCATGGATGGGGCACGAAAGTGAAGACGAGGTCATTCTGTTTTAGCCAAATCAGAATGAGTCATGAGGTCGATGAGCATACGTCGTTCATGACGGACCAAGGGACCTATTGCTACAAGGTGATACCTTTCAGCCTCAAGAACACAGTCACGACCTATCAGCGACTCGTAAACAAGTTGTTTGAAGAACAGATAGGCAGGAACATGGAAGTATACGTGGATGATATGCTCATCAAGAGTAGGGAGAGTGGCGACCATGTCCGAGACTTGGCCGAGACCTTTCACGTACTAATAACTCACGGAATGAAGCTCAATCCCAGCAAGTGCACGTTTGGAATGGCTTCAGGGAAATTCCTGGGCTACATCATGTCGCATCAAGGAATCGAGGCAAACCCGAAAAAGATACGGGCTATCTTGGACATGTTCCCCACTAACGGTAAGGGAAGTCCAACAGCTCACCGGGCGCATGGCTGCCCTCTCTCGGTTCTTGGCAAAATCGGCTGAAAAGTACCTGCCGTTCTTCAAAACCCTGCGAGGGACGAAGACCCGAGACTTCAAGTGGAGGAAAGATTGCGAAGACGCATTCCAAGGGATCAAGAGCTACTGCTCTAGCCCGCCTCTTTTGGCTTCTCCCTAGCTAGGCGAAGAGCTGTACTTGTACCTCGCGGTGTCCGACACAGCGTTAAGCTCGATTTTAGTACGAGAGCAACACGGGAGGCAGCAGCCCGTGTACTATGTAAGCAAAACTCTCTCAGACACCGAGACCAGGTATCCCCTCGTGGAGAAGGTGGCCCTAGCGCTGGTGTGCTCTGCGAGGAAACTTAGGCCATATTTCTAAGCACACAAGATAGCAGTTTTAACTGACTAACGGTTGCAGAGCTGGTGTTATCTTACGGACGCCAGAAGAATCGGAGATAAAGTACTCTCTAACCCTAGGGTTCTCAGCCACAAACAATATTGCAGAGTACGAAGCCTTGCTAGTTGGGCTTCGAATGGCTAAGGAGTGCTCGGCCATAGAGTTGATCGTCTACAGCGACTCTGAGTTGGTCGTCAACCAGGTACACGGGAATTTCGATGTCAACAACTTAAGATTGTCCAAATACCTCTCCAAGGTTAAGGGCATGATCTTGGACTTCGAGACCACCGAGTTTGTCAACATCCCGCAGAAGGAAAACTCCAAAGCTGACGTGCTTGCAAGGGCCCAACTTCGGGAGAC
This sequence comes from Nepenthes alata, assembly GCA_028571085.2. NCBI lineage: Eukaryota > Viridiplantae > Streptophyta > Magnoliopsida > Caryophyllales > Nepenthaceae > Nepenthes > Nepenthes alata. Next base: position 4,568 of record JAOVVI020000691.1, on the reverse strand, counting down.
CCTGAACAGTATGCTTGAGGAATGCGAGAGGTCCTGGACAAATCAAGCGTGGAAGACCCCGAGCCGGAGATGCTACAAGTGACAATCGGAAGCACCTGTATGACTCCTTATCTGAGGTACTTAACCGATAGTATGTTATCGGAAGATCCGAGCGAAGCCAAGAAAGTGAAAAAGATGGCGGGGTGGTACGCGATCGTGGATGGTCGGTTGTATCGACGGGGTTTCTCGGCCCCTAACCTAAGGTGTCTCACCCCAGAAGAGTCCGAGTACGCTCTCCACGAGGTACATCTCAGAATATACGGATCCCACGTTAGAGGAAAGAACTTGGCCTTTAAACTCATGAGACAAGGATATTACTAGCCAACAATGAAGCACGATGTCATGGATTTTGTACGTAAATGCGAGAACTGTCGACTCCATGGTAACATGAGCCATCGCCCCCACACGAACCTCCAGGCACTCCAGTCCCCATGGCCGTTCGCCCAGTGGAGGCTCGACCTCCTCGGGCCATTCCCGCTCGCCCCAAGGCAAATGAAGTTCCTTATTGTTGGGATCAACTATTTCACCAAGTGGGTGGAAGCAGTGCCATTGGCAAGGATAACGGAGCAAAACGCCATGGAGTTCCTCTGTCAGAACATCATGTGCAGATTTGGGATCCTAAAGTGCATCGTAACCGACAACAGAACACAGTTCACCGAAAAATGATTCACAAGGTACTGCTCCAGTCTGAAAATCAACCTGGTACATGCATCAGTTGCATATCCGCAAGCTAATGGGCAGGTAAAGGTAACGAACCGCACGATCTTGCACGGACTCAAGACCAGGATAGAGTGCTCCGAGAGCTCCTGGGTAAACGAGCTACCCTCGGTCCTCTGGTCGTATAGGACGACGCCCAGAGAACCCACACGGGAGACCCCTTTTTGCCTCTGCTATGGGGTCGAGGCCGTCATTCCAATAGAAGTGTGCCTCACAAGCCCTCGAGTAGGATGCTTCAGCACGACTGACAATGGCCAGAGACTCCGGGAAAACCTCGATGCACTCGAGGAAGTATGTGACCAGGAAAGGATCAGGATAGCGGCCTACCAACAACGAGTTGCCCGCTATTACAACAAGAAAGTAAAAACACGACAGTTCGAGGTTGGAGACTTAATGTTGAGAAGCGTGGAAGCCACGGGAAAAAAAACGCTGAAAGGAACAAATTGTCACCCAATTGGGAAGGGCCATTTATGGTCTCTGCCATCCTTCGGGGAGGGGCCTAGAAGCTACAAACCCAAGAAGGCAAGCTGATACCGCGGACCAGGAATGCTGCGCACCTCAGGAAATACTTCCAATGATGGACAAATCGCCAACTAAAAACTCGACTCTGACCGAGCGATCCCAGAGGTCGTATAACTAAAAACTCGACTCCGACCGAGCGGCCCCAGAGGTTGTATAACTAAAAACTCAGCTCCGACTGAGCGGCCCTAGAGGTCGTATAACTAAAAACTCGGTCCCGTCCGAGTACCCAAAAGTTTAAAGCTCTAAGAACTTCATACAGGGCTAGACAATCCGAGGGGTCAGAAGGTGGCATGGTCCTTCGAAAGACTCATGATAAAAGCTAAGGACAAACTACTTAACATCACCATACAATAGAAGGGAGCACTTGTGCAAACCAGACAAAGATTCCCCGATTTTAACTCGGAAAGTGTAAGTTTATATTATCAAAAAGTGTTATGTACAATGTTCTCCGTAAAATAACAAAATAACAACAACAACGAAAGGGAAGAGACAATAGGTCGTGGAGGCCCCTCCTGACTCCCTTATCTGTGAATCTCCTAGGCTCCAGAAGGCCCTGCCTGGTCCGCTAAAGCTGGCTGCTGGACATGGTAGGTCCACCGTCATGCTTTGCCCGAGAGGACTCGGGGAAAGGCCTCCCAGCGATGCCGTATAAGTTTTCTCGGCATAAAGTACCGGCATTCCTGAGCTCGAGGACGGCCCCAGAAAACTGCGGATTGACCAATTGTAGCACACGGTGGCACATCTGAATGCCCTCCCGGTATCTACTGTCTAATAACGATGTGATCTCTGAGAGCTGTGTGGACATCCTCAACGTCTCTTCCTGATGAACGACCTTGTCCTGAATAAGCACCAGCTGGAGCCGAAGGAGCTTGACGGTGTCCTCCAGAGAGGTAACTTTCCTCTCCTCCTTAGCCAGCTTCACTTCAGCTCGTTAGGCGGCTTCCCCAACTGCCCTCAGCGCCTCCATGTCCAAGCGAGATTGGACGGCTTCTTGGGCTAACTGACTGAGGCTTCTGGCCATGTCCTGGAGCTGCAAAAGATGAGCGAATCCCTCAGGAGACAAAAAAAGGGGGGGTAAAAGAAGCGGTGAAATAACTTAGAAGCCGGAGAGTCATAACTTGGGCCACATTCCTCCGAGACCTCAGGCACCTGCAGAACACTCTCAGGCGCTTTGGGAACGTCAAGGATCACCTCAGCCAAGAGATCTCCAGAGACCGGGGCCTCACAGAACATCCTCAAAACCTGTAACATCCGAAGGCCTTGGAGCCTCGAGAAATTCTGAGGTCGTGGCAGCAAGCTCCTCCTCGCTAAGGACTACACAAATTCTCTCAAAAGGGGCAACGCCAGAAGACTCCATCCTGCGGGTCTCCTCAACTCCAGTGGCCTCTAGGGCACGAGCGGTCACGACCATGGTTATGTCCTCAACCTCAGCAACTCCTGTCTCCTCGAAGACCTCAAAAGCTGCCAAATCCTCGGAAGGATCCACAATTTCAGACTTCGCGGGAGGGACAGCACCCAGCTTTGTGACCCTTCCCACCATCGGAGCAATACTGGCACAATCATTATTAGACGAGGATTGTTCAACGACTGCCGCGGGGACTTCCAAGGCCTCCGTCGGCGGGCCTTTTGTGGTCTTTCGGACGGATCCTAGATAGCGAGAAAAGCCTCCTTCCTTCTCAGTCTCTTCTTCTTCTTCTTCAAAGTTGCAGCAGAGGAGACGTCCCCGGACAGTGTCACCAACTTGGCCTCGGCCAGTTTTTCAATGGACAATAAAATATTCTTTTTTTTCACGTTCAAATTACTAAGGTTGGCCATGACTAGGTCCGTAACCTCCTTATCAGCCTCTCTCTCCTCAGTAGTGGCGTCCGAGCAATGCTTACTCGTCACGTTTCCCCATGTGGCCAAGAGCTTCCAACCATCTCGGACTTTCAGAAAGAAGAATTTGTCCTTCCACCTTTTCGTGGAGTCCGGGTTCCACCGCTCATCTCAGCGAACTCCGGACGAGGAGTCATGGTGATCCATTTCAGATTATGAGTAAAGCGGAACATCACCTTCACCATGGCCACCTCGAGGACCTTCTGATGGCAGCGTGTGAACATGCAGAGAGAAACTAAATACCTTACCGTATTTGGCTGAAGCCTCACTAATGGAACAACCAACTCACACATTTGGTTATAAAGCTCCGAAGGAACTGAAAAATGAAGTCCTCCTTTGAGGTGAACCTCATAAACGGTAATAAAGCCATCAGGCGGGCTGCAGGCCCTCTCAGCAGCCCCTGGAACCACCATCTCAGTAGAAGCAGGAATGTCGTACCTAGCCCGAATCTCGTCGAGATCCTTGAGAGTGAAGGACGAAGTAATATCGTTAACTCCAGGAGCCATGGCAATGAAAAGCAAAGCCTCGTTAATAAGAGGAGGAAGAAGAACGACGACGAGTTTTGAAGAAATGATTAAGGCAGAACAGGAAACGAAAAGCTTCAACTCTCTGAAAAAGAAACGAGCACGAAGCGCAGGAGTAGAAAGCCATCAACGAGGAGGCCTACTCATATTTTTGAAATTCAAAAAACGCACTCATTATCCTTTGCCACGTGTCGATCGACCATTTGTCCCAGGGGAACCACGGCATTACTTTCCCAAGGCGCTTGATAGCATGTCAGTCTAGCATTTAATGCTCTGCAAAAGGCAAAATAGCGGTGCTGAAAGATCTCAAACTCTAGAGAAGATTTCGGACACTCCTTTATCAAACCTTTTGTCGCGTTTCCTCCGAGGACGCGGGTTGTGAGGTTTCGGATTTAAGAACTTGATTTTAAGGAGGTGATTAGTATGTCGATGATTAATACTAATCCTATGAAATAAATAAGGGTTGGTATCGATAGAAAAATTAGGAAAGAATTTGGGTCCGGGTTGCTGGTGCACGGCCAGCAGGCTTGCGCCAGCTGGGCGCTCGAGCTGTGTCTCGAGCGCGGGTGCCAGAGGCACACCTCGCCCACTGGCCACTCGAGATTAGCTCGAGCGGAAAAACCAGGAGCGAGGCCGCTCGCTGGGCGCTCGAGCGGCCCGCGTAGTATAAATTCACGCCGCGCGCCTTTCTCCCTCATTTTTCAGCGACCGAGGGATTTTTTAGAGAGAGAGGGAGCACGATTCTAGAGAGAGAAGGAAGGAGATCGAGTTCGAGAGTCCGATTTTGTCCGAGAGCCAGGTAGAAAGGTGAAAACACGCGTCGAGGCAAGTGTTCTCATACCCACTTCTCGTTCTCTTTCGTTGTTTTATGTATTTTTGTTGGGTATTTTG
>JAOVVI020000690.1:0-29093 GCA_028571085.2 Nepenthes alata | reverse complement strand
GTACAAAAGCTTAATCAGATTACATTGAAGGCATGGAATGCTAAATTGGTGGCTAAATGCAGAAAGTTCAGCAAAAATAAATGAAATAAAACAACGAGAAATGTATAATCATCATGTATATTGAATTTTAGACGTTAAATGCCCATATATCATTTTCTAGCTTCCATAAAACATATATTGATAAATTTAGAACCTATAAAGGCTACAGCACGAAATTAGAGTATGAAGTTCAGCAAAATTCAGAAAATGTAGCAAAAATCAGAAACATGACAAATTTTACAATATTAGCTTATATACTTCACATGTAGGGCTTATTTCATCAATTTCTGAAACATATAAGTTATTTTTGTGAGTTTAGATTCTAATATAGCATGAAGCACAAAATTCATTACATATAAGCTCATTAAATCATGAATTGAAGGCATGCATGCAGCTGAAAAAAAGTGGGTTGATCTAATGCATATGCCATTGACAATCCATCTCTTTAGTTTTCACCCTACATTCAATGTTGAGTACTTAAGTTGCTTGCAAAGGTCATTTCACCCACTTGTCAATCCTATTATAGCTTCCCAGATGAGCCTAATATTGAGATGATATCCACTCCTACATAATTACCAACCCTAAAGGCACAAAAATAAAATTGTTGTTATTTTAGATGAGTAGGTTGTGTTCACCAGTGATTGTGAAGTTCAACATTTCTTTATTTGTTGGGTAGGTCGACTAGATCCAAATTGCACCTAGAGTACTAGAGTGACAATTCAACAGCTTAATCCAGGTTAATTAGAGTTCTATCAAAGTCAGGAGGTTCTTCCCTCACTTGGCTTGACTTCCTACCTCCTCGAGGGAGTTGGTAAGGGCTGCTGGATTCTAACCTCTTCTAACACATGTTTATAGACGCCGAATGTGGGCTGTACAACCACTTAACTTGTAATTGGAAGAATGACGATTGGAGAATTGTTGATTTAACTTGAAGGGGTAGGGTTATTCCCACCTTGAGAGAGTTGATGAGGATATGAATTCTGTTTGTTAGTGTTTATTAATTTTCAATTTTCATAATTATGGATTGTCATTCATAAGTGAGTTTTAAGGTTTCCTTATGTCATTATTTAAGAATTTCCTTATTTCCTTATTAGGTTTCTGATATTTTCCATTTAAAATCCTATGTAGTTGTTATTGAATTATTAATAAATGATCTTATGTTTATAGCCATCGCTTATAATTGCTCTCCATGCTTTCTCATTTGTCTCTACTGCTCTCTCTTTTCTATGTCTCCTTCTTCTTTCCTTCCTTTTCTGTTCTCCTTTTCCTCCTTCCCTCTTTCCGTTTTCCTCTTCGTCTTCATTTGCATCACTTTCCTTGGTTTGCCTATATGATCTAGTTTGGAGACAAAACTACAAATTAGTGGAGATGGTTGTGTGGATAAAATTTGGCAAGACAATTAGCAATGTAGGAAGCTGCATCTTCCTTTGAATGGAGACTGACTGTGAATAAGAATATTGTCCAGCCTGCTCATTTATTTTATGTCTTTGTTCATAATCCAAGTTAGTCTTGCCAAAAACTGAGAAACTGAGACCAGATCCATATACACTGCTTGCAGGTGAATGTGGATGATTTCACTCTTTCCATTGAGTTATTTGGACTTGGGTCGTTCTAAAATAATCAAAGGGGAAGAAATGTCTTGGTGCATGGGTTTTAGACTTGATGTATCAGGATTTTGCAGTTAAATGCTGAAGATTTTTTACTGTAGTCAAGGGTTGTAGAAAAGCATGGTGGCTTGTCATTATAGAGTTTTATTTTCAAGGAAAACTCGAGAGAAGCAATCAGGTACTGTTATTCTCAGAAGCTAGTGTTGAGCTTAGGAGAGTAGAAGATAAAAGTTATTATTCTATATGAAATTGGGTTGTCTAACTGCCTGCTGAATTCCAATGTAAAGTTGTTTACTTTCTGACAGAAGCTTCTAACTGTGGATTTGCGGAAGCAAAGGTGGAATTATTATGCCTCATGAATTTGGCATATGCTGAAGGGAAAACCTGTTAACCATTTGCTATTGCTGTGGACTTGAGGGCTATGAAACTCTTTCTCTTCTCTTTGTTAAAGTGGGTGCATCTAGGGTCTGTGAAATTGGTGTTTTTTTCTTGGAAGTTTAGATTGAAAAGATAAAGGCTATTTCATGCTTGGAAGGGGATTCTATGGCTCTCTAGTGGAGTTAGAGTAGGCAAGTTTTTGATTGAAAGGAGAGGACAATTTGAGCCACAAAAGCTATCTTTTTTTGGCGTATCTTGTGTATAGGGGCTTCCTGCTAGAATAAGGGTTAATCCATTTTTTCGAATTCATAGGCTGCCTTTTTTTAAGCAGCTACTGTTTTTTGGGCCTGGTTCTTTTGCATACTGATATTTTTACAGTTTTCTTTTCTTTTTATTTTTTTTGGCCGGGTGGCCTTTGCTTTATCTATTTTTTTCCATGTTTTGTAACACCCTCTTTGTGTCATATAGTTGATTATAAATATTTATAAGCAAAAGCAAATCAAAACTGTTTTCAAGTTTCGCGAAGTCTGTTATTGCTGAAAAATCCAGGATGTCCCTCTTCTGTTTGTATGGATATATATTAGTTTTATATCTGTAAATCATAATGATATATATATATCAGCTATATCACTTGTGTAGTTTTGATCAGTTATAATTGATTGTTATTCACTTGCATATGGGGATATGTTGTTTGGTGAATGTAACATTAGTATTACTTCAGAGACGTGATTGGCATCATCAAACTGATTAAAGATAATTCTGCCAAGTCAAATGTAAAAAGAGCTCTTTTATCTGCAAAAAAGAAGGAACGGATCAAGCTGCTTAAATATGAAGATAGTTGTAGGGGCAAAATTTATCATGTAAGTGAATTTCTGAATGACCCAGCTGGAGTTGAAGCTTTGCTGAATGTCGATGCCCTGGAAAGTTGGCAAACTCTTGGATCTAACACATATAGGTACTTTCACTCCCTATCTCTTTTTCTTCTTCTCTTCTTCCCATTTTTCCTCTTACATCTTATGTATTTATTATCTTATGATTGTTAATGGTTATTACCCTTATATGAGACTGATCTCCTATTAGCACAAAACTCAATATGAGTATTTTATGTGGTTGTGTCATAGCATAGGTCATATTGACCTACTTTTATAGCAATGCGGTGATTTGAAATGTTAATTCACCAACATATTGCTAACTTCACATTTCAAGATGTCCCCTGAAAGGTCAACAAAGAGCGCCTTCCTCTACACTAAACCGAAATAGCATCGGGGAGTATTGGTGAGATAACGACTAGCCTTATCTTGTGGAGTGGGACCGAGAGAAAGAAAAATAGAATGCTAAAAGCGCTATAGCCTTTGAAGATGGCCCATATGGGGGTTCCTACTTCGCCCCTTGTAAATCTTCTTTTGCTGCCCAAGGATTGGCCTTTAGGAGCCGTTTTGGTGCATTTAAGACCGATAGAAGTGATGTGAAAGAATGGCATAGTCATTTGTCTTCACGTGTTTTCCTTGTTTTGGGATTCATCCAATAGATCTTACCATTAGCCTTCATTTTTTATTCAAAGGAATTTATCTCTTCGTCTTATGCTCAAGCCATGTCATGGTGGTGTATTTGGACATCAAGGTTAAGTGACATGTCAATGTAACTTTGATGGAGAACAGGAAAGAGGAGGGAAAATATAGAAGCATGGGTAAATTAGTGATGGATCATTTAGTTAAAAGAGGAGAAAGTATCACAATTCACCAGTAATCATATTTCTTTAACAACTGAAGAGGCACCAGGTCTTTGATGGACTTACATAGGCATCAGACACCTAATTAACTAGGAAACAGAATGTCAGTATTACTTAAGACAGCCTCCTAGAACATAACAATCTAGAAAAAGGGCAGCCAGGAGAAGGTTTGGATTGTACGCAGCCTTACCTTGCATCGTGTAAGAGCTAACTATGAAATAAAATACTAGACTACCTAAAGAAAGTACATATTCTGAATATACTGTAAAACAACTAACTTAAATAAAATCACAGGAGTCTTTGGGACAATCAGGAAGTATATAAACGCATCAGCTATGGCCTTCCATATTCATTCTCCATCAAGCTTAGATTGCAATTCTAAAGTTGTCATCTCACAACTATATCAGATGCAAATGAATACATGAAAATCGGTCTCGTTGTTGGATTTTTCTTTGTTCAATGATATATGGCTGGCAAATGTTCAGGATTATATTCTGTAACCATATAGGCACAAAAAATGCTGTTGTTTTCCCACTTTTTCTCCTTGGTGGAAAATGAATTATTGCTGAAAAATAAGTTGTTGCTAGGATTAAAAAAAATCTAAACACTGAAGTTTAATAATACACACACTTGAGAAATGCCTTAATTTAAGATATTGAAGTAATTTATTCATTTAATATTTTTGCTGGAATCTTTTATTGTGTTGATTGCTCAGAGGAAGTTTGAATGCTGATATTGATGGTGAAAAGTTGAAAATGTTGTTCTCTTACTGGTATGCTTTGTTGAGTTGGGAAGGATTGTTATAGCATGTCTTGGGTTTGGGGTAATGGCTCAAGAACTCACTAGAGTCCGCTCAGTGTGGGGTTCTATGCTGGACAGATTTGATGCATCTGTCAAATTACAATCTATTTTCCTTAGGAGTGGGAAAATCATTTGTAAGTACAGAAAGAAATTGTCCTGAACAAAATGACAGGTATTGGTAGACTTTTGGATTTACTTTTTGGGGTGCTTAAGCAAAGGCAATGGATCTCTCGAAGAGAGATTCATTATTGGATATAGAAGAATGGATGAAATAAGGAGTCTAATTGAAGAGGCTGGAATTGAATGACGGAATTTGGTAAAGTAAATCCATGAAAAGTGGGAGGAAATACAAGGAATTGGAGAGGATGGAATGGAACATGGACTAAGGAAGTGATGTTTTAAGCTTATACTTTTACCATCTTTTTGTTCTTTTGTTTTTGTCTCCGTTTTGGCTTTTGTTTAGGTTTGGTTGTGCTCTTTTGGGGTTGACTTTTGTTCGTTCTTTTGTAATAGTGGCAGCCTCTTGGTATCATTTTTGCAAATTGATATTTCCTTTCTTAGCCATTATAAAGAAAAAAGAAAATTGATTTAGGAGCAAGTTATCGCTGCTCTACAAATTGCAATGTGACTGTAATTTCTGTAACAGAAGAGAGAAAGTGAAGAAAAAGAGAGGAGAGAAAAACGACACAATTTTCTAATAAGCACTAAACATGTATTTATAATAAAAATTTAGTGGTACAATTGCATTCAGTCTTGTTGATTTAACATTCTTATAAATAACACTGCTCAAACTGGTACATATATGTTATATGTGCCAAGTTTGATACAAATATATTTAACCTTGGGACCTTTGAAGGACTTGATGAATAAATTAGCAAGTTGATTGCACAAACTGACATAGGAAGTTGCAACTTTAGTAATCAGGAATTTTAGCAGGAATTTAAGTAAAAAATAAATAATAAATAAATATCCACAACATTTGATTCTTTCTACAATTAGTATGTCACCAATGAAAACCATATTCTAGTTTTTTGATTTTTTTTTTGATGCATTCTTGGATTCGGGTTACTGTACAGATTAGGGAACCGTAGTTCGGATCACTTGATCTGGCTGATCTAGGTGGGTCTGGTATTCATTTGGTCCGAACCTGAATCCTATGCAATACAACAGATAAATAAGAGGTCAGAGGATTTGCAGTGCTCACTCCTCGATTTATCCTTCGATACTCAAGTCATTAATCTTTCTAAAAATGTTGCTGATGCAAAGGTGTGGGAGTTGAGTGTGGATTTTTCGAAGAGCAAGACTCCAAAGGGTGCTCTCTACAGGGAGCATTTAAGAGAGAGATGATGGACTATAGTGAGAGGGAGGGCGCTTTTTAGAGGTTGATGGCTGGGCGTTGGAGTGTCGCCGGAAAACTCCTTTTTAGTGGCGGTGGTACTGAACTTGGCAGTATACTTAAACTGCTCGAGTATTTTCTTAGTGCACTCTTGGTGTCGTTCACATCCCCCTCTCCTGTTGGAAAGGAAAGGTATATATACAGTTAGGGGGCAGTTTGATCTTCCCTGACAACTGCCCACGGGACTGCCCGAATGGATTAGGGGATATGGTTCAGCCGATGGTTCCTGACCGGTTGCAGTGTCCGTTGAGCGGTTCGGATAATATAAAGAGGTTCATTTTGATCGGTTATGGTAGGTTCCTTCAACGCACGAGAAGTGGATCGTGGGCCATCCTGGCAGGGTCGATGAGCTCATCCATTCGCTTTGGGCCATCTGGGTCGACTGGGTCTAGTGGGACATTATTCATTTGTGAGTCAATTCCTTCTATTGATGAGCCCTCTTTTTGGGCCGGACCGACTAAACCTATCACTAGCCCCCATGCCAGGCGCTTGAATTTCAGCCTTCTAGTATGTTCACCAAGAGGTCATCGGTTGTCCGAACCCATGCTCTCAGTCCGACGGACGTATCACATGCATGTGCCACCAGCAACAACATTAAATGTGGGGAGCCTTTGGGACCTGTGTTGTCTCGTTCATCCGTACAAAATTGGGCACCTCGCCAGTCATCACTACAGGCGACGGACATTGAAACCATGTGTGGCCGACATGTGTCGAGGCCATAATGAGGTGCATCTTTTCAATTTCCTTCTACGGTGACGTCTCAATCTAGGATCCTTCGCTATTTAAATCATTTGAATTTGTCATTCCCGCATTTCTTTTGAAAGCTCTTCGCTCTTCTTTCGCTTCAAATTCTCTTTGTTCTTCAATGGTGTCTAGTGTAAACGATATCCAATCCATCCTTACTCCTGATGACGTTAAGCCTCTGCGTGCTTGGTATAGGATTCCGAGCTCAATGGTGTACCTTTTGCCAGGCATGGGCGGCAGAGCTTGTTCTCCATTGGAAGGATATATCACAGTATATGAAATCCATCTAAAAGGGGGCCTTTGCTATTTGATGGCGCTAGAGTTGCATTGAATCATGGTGGCTTTGGACATTCCGGTGGCGAGATTACAACCTAACACCGTCCGCTACCTAGTTCCTTGTGCGTCTTCGCACGCCATCATGACCTCGAGTTAAACACCAAGGCCGTAAATGTGATTCTTAGGTTTCACCATGGAGCGGATTAGATCTCGATCTCACCCCGTCCATAGTTCAATTTGAGCGGCGGAAACCTCGACTCAACAAAAAGGTGGAAGAACCGATACTTTTTCTTGTTGGTTCCTTTTGGATGGGATATCTCCAATGAGTGGGGCCATGTGTGACTGCATTTTTCTTCTGAGGTATTTGAGCACGAGAAGGATTCAGTGAAGGCGTTGACAGACCTTCTCCAGGCAAATGCTAGTACTTTTAATGAGAACAAGAAGAACTGTTGGTTGTTGTCTGAGTTCCTTGCATGGGTGAATTGGGAACTGCATTTGGAGGAGTCGGAAGCACCCGCAGTGCTGTCGGTCCCAAAGAGGAAACCCAAGAGAAAACAGAGGCCGCTACGCAACAGTGAGCCCTCGGACAAGGCACCCAAACGTCGGGGACTTTCAGCCGGGTCCTCTTCTTCCAATGATGATCACACTGCCATCGATCAGCTAGTGAGAGCAAAGAAGTCATCGAAGAGGGCCGCCCCAGTTCTTTATTCTCCATCCGCCTAGGTTCCCAATGCCGTTAGATCTTCTGAGGTGGGTGAGCTTTTTGCCCTTCTTGGTCCGTCCGAGGGTGTGTAGGGGGTCAACACGGTAGATTAGCTAATCCCGACGCAGACACTAGCCTCCTTCGGGGCCCCGGTCATTACTCATTTGCCACATGAAGAGCTCCTGCCTGTCCTTCCGGTCGACTATACCGAGGAGGCTTCCGATTGGATTGCAGAGGAACGAGTCGAGAAGGGTAAGACTGTGGTGGTCACCAAGGGTCCTTCCTCTAACATCCCGGAACCCAAGGCCAAGGAGAGGTTGAGGCCGAAGAAGTTATGGGGGTCGCGTAAGTGCTTGGCTTTGAGCTCCTTGCATCCGAGGTCCGAGAGGTCTTGGCTGAAGGAGCTATTGATGTGGTTGAGGTGGCCGGCGTGGAGCCCCTAAAATCCGAGGTCCAAGAGGTTTTGGAAGCCCCAATAAGTGATCATCCCACAAGGAGCTTATCCTTTCTTGAGGTAGCGGCTAAACATTTTTTGAGTTCCTTCCTTTTGTTATTTCTAACTTGTTCTCCTTTCACAGCTGCATGAGTTGGTCCACCAAGTTGTCTCCACTGCCGATCGCTTGCCCCAGAATTATGTTGAGATGGAGAAGTTTAGGGTTATGGAGGAGCGTGTCTCGTCTCAAACTTGAGTTGTTTGAGACCAAGTAGAAAGACGCTTTTCTCTGTGAACAAAACTTCCGACCTGAGAATGAGCTTAGGTCCCCCATCAGCCTAGATGACATCAGGTAGGTGATGGAGTATAAGTATTGAGATGGTATCGGTCTTTGCTGGCACATTATAAAGATGGTGGCTCCAAGCATTCCAATTTGGATCTTTGATCCGATGAACACCAGTACCCGGCATCGGTCAAATGTTTTGTACTGTCTGAGAGAGGATGTGGACTCATGGGAGCCTTTGCCAGAAACCTCCAATTCTTAGGACCCTTCTTCCTCGGGGTTGTAGGAGATTTTTTGTACTTTGACGTTTTTGTAATGGAATTAATTAATGATTATGATTGTAGCGCCAAGTTTCTTCTCTCTATCTTTTTTTATATTTTATTTTATTTGCCGGTAAGGCATTATCGCTTTCGTTGCCGGTCTCTAGGGCTGTCTTAGGCCGTCGTCCACGCATTACTGTCGGTGCTTGGTTCCGGCATAGGACGTTGTAGCTTTAGCTCTTTGGACCCATGTCATTGGACTATGGTCGGCTGATGATGCTATCTTCTTTGACAGGAGGTCTTTGCATGCGTGTTTACTGAAGCCCCCTAAGTTTTCAGTCTTCGACCTCATGTGGGTTGCTTAGTAACATGACCGAGTTTTAGAATTCAACCTCGTCTGGGGCGCTCGGTATCGTGACCGAGGTTTGTTGACCACCAAGTAGCGGCTCAAGAGACAAGTGAAGAGGAATTTACCTAATTCAGGGGCAGCCTAGGTCTTGCAATTGTATTGGATGACAAATAAGCATTCATATAAATAATTAATCAAGAACAAATGAACAATCATTTTATTAATAAGATGTAACACATTTTACAAGCAGTCCAGATGATACATGTTAACTTTACTTGGGCCATATGTAAGTCTATTGATAATATTTCTTAAGGTGAGAAGCGTTTCATGTTCTAGGGACGAGTTTGCTATTCTGGGTGTGTAGCTTATACGCCCTATTTCGGAGAATTGCTGAAACAAGGAATGGTCTTTCCTAGTTAGGCGAAAGTTTATTCTGGTGTGCACTCTTGGCTGTCACCTCTATGATTTGTAAGACTAAGTCACCCGCTTCAAATTGGTGTGTTTTCACGTTCTTGTTATTGTATCGAGCAATCCGTTGCTGGTAGGCTTCCGTCTGCAAACAGGCCGCATCCCGAGCCTCTTGAAGCAGGTCAAGATGCTCTCGGTGCCTTTGAGAGTTGTTAAGTGGGTCAAAATATTCAACCCGGAGGTTAGGCAGCCCGACTCCACTGGGATGACTGCCTCGGTCCTATAGCATAGGCTAAAGGGTGTCACACATGTCATTTCCCTAGGTGTTGTCCTGTATGACCAGAGTATGATGACAGCTTGTCCACCCAGGAGCCCCCAGTATTCTCCAATTTTTTCTTTAACTCGTGCAGTAGCATGCGGTTGGTCACCTTCACTTGTCTGTTGACTTGTGGGTAGACAATGGAGATGTGAACTAACCTTATTCTCAAGTTAGCACAATACTTAGTGAACTGCTTGCCGGTGAATTGGATCCTATTGTCGGTCACTATGACCTCTGGAAGATTGAATCTACACATAATGTTTTGATGGACAAACTTTGTTGCATTTTGTTCAGTGATCCATGACAGAGAGGTGGCCTCAACCCATTTTGTAAAGTAGTTGATTTTGATTATGAAGAACTTCCTCTGTCCGGACGCAATAGGTAGGGGTCCGAGGATATCGAGCCCCCATTGTGCGAACGGCTAGGGTGACTGCAGAGCCTGGAGTTTAGTGTGTCTGATGGGGGATATTTTTGCGGATCTGATAGTTTTCGCATTTCTACACAAAGTCCATAGCGTCACGCTTCATTGTTGGCCAGTAGTAACCTTGCCGCATGATTTTAAAGGCTAGATTTTTTATCCCGATATGAGACCTGCAGATTCCAAGATGCACCTTTCCCAACGTATAGTTAGCTTCTTCTGGTGTGAGACACCTCATGTATGGGGTAGAGTATTCACAACGTCTATGATGGTGTATACCAATCTGTTATCTTTTTTATGCGATTGGCCTCTTTTGGATCCTCTGGTAGCATGCCGTCAGACAAATATCTTCTGTAGGGGGTCATACAATTTTCAGCATTAGGTATCTGTATCATTTCACGCTCTGGGTTGTCTATGCTTGGGGTGCCGAGGATTTCATGCATTTCTTTCACATGTTGCTCTGGGTCCCCTATTGCTGCTACATTTGCCAGTCGGTCAGCCTTTCTATTTTCTTCCCTTGGGATGTGGATTGTTTCCATAGTGTCGAATGTCGTGATCAGGCTTCGTACTTTGGCGAGGTACTAGGAAAGTTGAGGGCTTGATGCCACGAAATTTCCTCGGACCTGATTAACAATCAACTTAGAGTCACTGTAGACGATTAGGTTCTTTGTCGAACATTCTCTTGCCAATCGGAGCCAAGCGAGCAATGCCTTATACTCGGTGATGTTATTAGTCGTCAGGAATCCTATGGTCATTGAATACTTTATCTCTGACCCGTTAGGAGTTCCTAGAACCACGCCGGCTCCACTGCTTGCTTGCATTGAGGAACTGTTCATGTGTAAGGTCCACGTTGGAGCCTTTTGCTGACCGTCGTTCTCAATGAGGTCAAGAGTATCGAGAGTTGGGGTTGTTTCAACAATGAAGTGTGCCACGGCCTAGTCCTTTAGGGCCAGCCTCAGTCGGAACTCTACGTCAAACTCGCCTAACTCGATGGCCCATTTGACCAATCGTCCAGACATGTCTAGCTTCTATAAGATTCCTTTTAGTGGTGTTCTATTGGAATAACAATTTTGTGCGCCTAGAAGTAAGGCCGGAGTTTTCGAGTGGAATAGATAAGTGTTAAGGCCATTCTCTAGGAGTGAGAGTATTGGGTCTCTAGGTTCGTTAAGACCTTACTAATGTAATATACAGGTGGTTGCATGTTGGACTGCTATCGGACCAAGATCAAGCTCAATGCGGTGTCAAATACTGTTAGATGTAAATACAACCTTTTATCTTCTTACGGGACGTAAAAAGATGCGGGTTGGAGAGATACTCCTTCAGTTCTTGGAATGCGGCTTTACAATCGGTCATCCACTGGAAGCTAGTGGCCTTCGTCCCCCTCAAGGCTTTGTAGAAGGGTAAGTACTTTTCTGCAAACTTTGCTAAGAAACGGGAGAGTGCTGCTAACCTCCTAATAAGCTTTTGGATTTCTTTCATTGCCCGAGGTGTGTTCATATCGAGGATAGCCTTTATGTTTTCAGGGTTTGCCTCGATCCCCTGTTATGAGATGAGGAAGCCTGAGAACTTCCCCAAAGTCATACCGAACGCACACTTAGCTGGGTTGAGCTTCATCTGATGCATCCGGAGGACGTTGAACGCCTTGTCAAGGTTATGCATATGGTCGTTTGTTGCTCTACTTTTGACGAGCATGTTGTCAACGTACACCTTCATATTCCGCCCAATCTAACCTTTGAACATTTTGTTTATAAGTCGCTGATAGGTTGCGCTGGCATTCTTTAGTCCGAAGGATATGACTTTGTAACGGTACGTCCGTTGGTCAGTTATGAACGATGTGTGCTCATCTTCTGAGCTCATCCGGATCTGGTTGTAACTCGAGTAGGCGCCTATGAAACTCAATAGTTCATAATCGGACGTGGAATTCACCAGCAGGTCGATCCTCGGTAACGAAAAGCTATCCTTAGAACATGCTTTGTTGACGTTGATGAAGTTAACGTACATCCTCCACTTTCCATTGCTTTTCTTGACCAGGACCACGTTAGATAGCCAGTTCGGGTATTGGACCTCCCTGATGAACCCGGTGTCGAGCAGCTTTTTCACTTCTTCGTGGATGGTGACCAATTTTCAACTGAATGGTTCTTTCGTTTCCGTTGGACGGGCTGATAACTGGAATTTAGGCCCAACTTGTGGACCATTACTCTGGTCGTATCCCTGGCATGTTAGCAGATGTCCAAGCGAAGACATCGGAATTCTGTCGGAGGAAGCCGATTAACTTGTTCCGGAGGAGTTCTGGTAAGGAACTTCCTATTTGAACACACTTCTTGAGATCAGTGGGATCTAAGGGGATCTAGTCTATAGATTCTCTAAACTGGGTTTGCAGTAAGGTAGTCTTGTCACGGAAGTCGAGGTATTTGACTGGTTGGCTAGTAGGCGCCTGAGTGACCTAAGACAGGTAACATGTTTAGCTGGCCAGTTGGTCGCCAAGGATCTGTCCTATGTTATATGGAGTAGGGGATTTCATTTTTAGGTGTGGGATCGAGATCACTGCCCTGAAAGCGGTTAGGCAGGAATGTCCAAGGATGACGTTGTAGATCGACGGAAAGTCTATTACCAAGAAGGTAAGCATCTTGGAGGCTGTCCTCGTATAAGCCGTCAATGTGACTTCTAGTTGGACGACTTCCTGAACGGGCACCGACTCGTTGTCTAACCCATATAGGGGTCTCTCGATGGATTATATATGACTCATTTTTAAACCCAATTTGAAGTACGCATCAAGATAAAATAAATTTCTGAAACTTCTATTATCGATAAACACTTATTTTAACTGATAGTCCACAACACTGTCAGAAATGAGGGTAGATGCAATTAAGGGATCGGAATGAGGAGAGGATGCATGAGTCATATCTTTGTTACTAAAACTAATGACGCCATCTTAACTCCTACCCTTGACTTCTTGCAATCGGTGGTCATATTTGGGCTATCCGGGGCGTTGTTCTGCACTGGTCGTGTCGTCATCATGTTAACAATCCCGGTTGCCACTCGGTTCCTCAGCTGCCCAGCTTCATTTCTGTCTGCTTCTGCAGAGGTTTGCCTGGGTCTTTGTAGAAATCCGGTGGGGTGGCCTTTTCGGATCAAGTCTTCAATCTCTTTCTGCAACGTTCGCAGTCTTTAGTAATGTGACCCGCGCATTGATGGTAATGACAATACTTCGATTGGTCCCCTCTTTCTGGGTTCTTTAGCACCTTCGGTTACTTTAAAAATTTTTCATCACGAATCTGCATCAGGATGTTGGTATGAAAGTCATCTAGGGGAGTCAAGTCTAGGGGCCTGAACTCCCTTCGTGTTGTCAACTCCACCTTAGGCTACTTCTTGGGCCTATTGGAGCTCACATGGCCTCTATTCTTCCTTTTTTCGTTCGTCGGTTCCTGGCGGAAGTGGTCCACAAGCTTTGGCCGTTTTGCCTTGTTCGGCCGCTATATAAGCACGGGTAACGGTTTCGGCCTCGTGGAAGGTTTGTCGGTCATTATGGGCCAGATGTTTGAAGAAGTCGCCCGACTTTAGAGTTGATATGAAGGCACTTGGTTTCAGCTCGTTGGTGAGCTTAGGTACTTTCGGGTCTCGGTTGTGAACCGAGACAGGAAGCTCTTTAAACTTTCGTTTGGCTCCTGCTTGATACGGGTGAGGTGCCAAGGCTATTTCTCCTCCCTCCGACTGGAGGCAAACTGTGACAAGAAATTGTCGGCTAACTCCTGCAATGATCAGATCCAATTTGGTGGTAAGCGATAAAATCAAATTCGAGTGTCTCCCTTAAAGGTCAAGGGAAAGCATTGGCACATGGCCGTCTTATCCAGACTCTGGAAGTTCAAGAGAGTGCAGAAGTGATATAGATAATCCATCGGATCAGCCCTTCCATCATAGGTGTCAAGGACTGACTTCTTGGATTTGTCAGGGAGTGATCGTGTTCAGATCGACATTGTGAATGGGTATCTCCTCAAGTTCGTGGAGTGCCCCTCATCACTTCCTCCAAACACGTGCTATCATATTTTCTCCACTTTCTCCTCCACTCGAGGAGTGGTAGCAGTCCTCTTTGCGTTGAAATAGGTCCTCAACTTTGAGCAGTTTTGCTATTGGTGCCCGGCTGGGCAGCTGCTTCCGCTTGCTGGCTGAATGTTATAGGAAGCCCCCTCTTGGTCTGGAGGGCCTACAATCGTCACAGGAGTAGCGAGGATTTCGCCACTCCGGGCTTTTGTCGTATGATCTGGGGCCCAGCTAACCTTCCAACTGTGATCGGCCCCTGTCGCTCGAGGTGGCTTGAGCCTTGAGACCGTCAGGCCGTTGCATCTTCCTAGTCGGGCTCTTCTTTTTCTAACTCCTTCTTGAAGTCAGAGTGAGGGCGATTGAGGAAGGAGCCCTTGGCCTCTGCTGATTCCGCTGTCCATAGAGATTTTGGAGCATCTCAAATATATCGTCCGTCCGAGGATCGAGCGCTTGCACGAGGAGTGCTTGCTGGTCCTCCCCATGGCTATCTGCAGGAGGGTCGTTGCTAGGGAAGGCGACCTCCATAGGAGCACTCGCCTGAGTCCTGGTGTTAACCATTTTTGTTTTGATGTAAGCAGTGGTTATGTTGGCCTTTCGCAACTAAAAATCTCATGGAGAGTTCAACCCTAGCTTAGGATGAACGCTAACAGCATACTTAACACATGCAAGTCGGACGAGATGTGGTATTTCTGGTGGCGGACGGATGAGTAACTTTCCTTTGAATCAAGTTAAGCCTTAAATTATGATCAATTAACAATTATTTTTGGCAAAAAAAAATAGTTAGTTTATCCTAATCATAGTTGATGGGTTTGGTCGGTTCTGCTCAAGAAGAGGGCCCATCATCAGAAGATGGTCTGCCCGATTTGGAACGGGTCCGGTCTCTGTCTGGTCCGAACCTGAATTTTGCGCAATACAATGGACAAACAAGAGGTCAGAGGACTGGTAGGATTTACCCCCCGGTTTATTCTCTGACGCTCAAGTTAGTAATCTTTTTAAGAAGAAAGAAAGATACGATGATGCAAAAAGTAAGCTACGGATGCAAAGGTGTGGGAGTTGAGTGTGGATTTTTCGAAGAGTAGGGTCTAAGGGGTGCTGTCTACAAGGAGCGTTTGAGAGAGCGATGATGGGCTCGAGTGATAGGGAGGGTGTCTTTGAGAGGTCGATGGCTGGGCGTTGGAGCGTCACTGGAAAACTCCTTTTTAGTGGCGGTGGTACTGAACTTGGTAGTATACTTGAATTGTTTGAGAATTTTCTTAGTGTACTCTTGATGTTGCTCCCCTTCCCCTCTCCCATTGGGAAGGTTGGGTATATATAGAGTTAAAGGGCACTTTGATCTTCCTTGACAACCGCTCATGGAACCATCTGGATGGATAAAGGAATATTGTTCGACCGATGGTTCTTGACCATGTTCGATGTCCGTTGAGCGGTTCAAATAAGAGAAAGAGGTTGTTCGTTCCGATCAGTTATGGTAGGTTCCTTCAACGCACGGGAAGTGGATCGTGGGTCGTCCTGACAAGGCCGATGAACTCAGCCATTTGCTTTGGGCCATCTAGGCTGATTGGGTCGCTTGGGATAATATTTAGTTCTCGGTCAATTTCTTTCATTGTTCGTAGACAAAACAGATTCGAAATTTTTTTACATTCCAAGGTGCAATTTGTATCCATGCGCTTTATATTCACCTGGAATTTGCTCTTAGAAATAGAGCCATCCCTACCCCCTCATGTCATTCCTTCAAGCCTCTTAACCATTCTCATTCAATCACGGCAATGTAGCAAATCAAAATCGAAAAGCTCACATTAGGTTTAGGAATAATCAGGCTTGAATTGATGACTTCCACCACATCTAGGTGACACTCTACCATTGAATTATATCATTTTGCTGCCCCCATCGATTAATAGAATTGACTAATCTTAAGGCAAGGGGTTGAGTAACTCAACGCCACTATTATTTAACAACAGTGTCCAACTTATAATTGGCGAATTCGTAGGTTTAATTCTTATTGGATGCACGCCAATGGGACCTCCAAAAAGTATAATTCTATTGGATCAGTTGCTGCCGCTACTCTTTAGTTTTTTGTTGAGGTCTATCCTATAGAGGTAGTTAAATTGGATCAGTGATCAATTTCTCTTGCTAATAGTTTCTCTCATACAATATAATAATCAACCTCAATATGCTTAATTTGCTCATGAAATACAGGGTTTGATGTAATGTGCAGAGCAACTTGATTGTCTCACATACTCTCATAGGTTAAAAACGATCTACGCCAAACTCTTTGAATAATCATTTTATCCACCTTAATTCACATGGACTTGATGCCATGGAGATGTACTTTGATTCGGCACTACAATGTGCTGCCACGTTTTTTTTCTTTTTTTAATTTCTTGGATATTATGCTTTCACCTACATATATCGATGTCAATATTGACCGATATGTGTCGGGCTCTTGATATCGATGTTTCCTAATATCACAATAATATTGTGATATGTTATCAAATTAATGCTATATCGCGATATATTGGCCTATATGATTGATATATCAATTAATACAATTCCTTTAGCTTATAATTTTTAGAATTTTTTTTACATATCTGATACTGATATACATTATTTGAGATGTCCAATACCGATATGGACGTGGCTAATACGATATTTTCATTTATGCATACACACGATACGTTGATCTGTAATGTCAATTAGCTTACAATCCTGCCTATTGGCATCTGAATAAGTAGTAACATCCATATGCTTTTTATTCCCATAAATTATACCTCTATTATCAGCTGCTTCGATGTACCAAAGGATACAAATAACAACTCTTCGGTGGCTTTCTCATGAAGTGTCTAAGAACTTATTAAATTGTACTTACACGCTTCAATGATAGTGATATCTGGACAATTTATTTTAAGGTAGTTCAACTTTTCAACCGACCTCATATGTTATTCTGGATCTGGTATTAAGTTGCCTTCCTTTGGTAAAAGCTTAACAGTAGGAGTTAGTGGACTTACATGGCCGAGAGTGTAGCAAACGCTCCACTTAATAGTGTCAACTGCGTATTTATGCTGAGAAATAAATACTCCATTGTTTAGGTCTTGCTACTTATTCCAAAGATGGACCTTCAGTGCCCCAACTCGGACACTTGGCCCCAAAGTCTTTAGTATGAAATTATTGTTCTAAAAACAACTTTGTTATCTCATACCTTCCACATTATCTCCACTGATGATTATATTATCAACACAAACAGTCAGCCATGGATGTGCAAGTGCTGCAACACATACAAAATGCATCGGTAATAGACAAAACGGTTGACACCTTACTGTTGCAACCCTAGCTAAAATATTGCAATGCTAAACCAACCTACCATGCTTAAAGAGTTTGTTTTAAACCATGCAAATACTTTTAAGGCGATGAACTTTACTAAGTCTACCTGTGTTGCTCCACATAAACTTCTTCATGAAATTTGTCATCTAAGAAAGTATTTTTGATATTTAATTGATATAAGCACCAACCATACATAGCAAAATATATGGATAGAAGATTTCCTAATAATTGGAGAAAAGGTATCATAGTAATCAAGCCTATGAAGTAAGATACCCTTTGTCCGCAAACTGAAGCCTTATGACAATCCACGGTGTCATTAGGTGAAATCTTGTCATTTTTTTGATTTAAATACAAATAATAGTGAACTTACTCGGAGGATGATTAACTAAGTTCCATGTACTAAGAGTGTATGGCTAACACTTAATCTAGCATAGTTGCACACTAACCTAGAGAGACAAGGGCCTCGCTTACATATTTGGGCGCATAGACAAAAGACAAAGAGGCAATGAGTCAAGAATAGGTGCGCAATAGAAATTTATAAGAACAACATTAGAGATGGGTGAGAAGTGGTATGAGGACGAGTACATTTATGCACTGAGATGGGAAGGTCCAAATCAAATGCAGAGAGTCTACTAGTAATAGATTTGAAGGGGACGGGTTAGTTGATTTAGGCATGTTCTATGGAGGGGTGAGGTTTTTGCATATACCTACGAATATGGTTTGTCTTCGGGGAGGGGGGGGGGAACATAAATGGAATAAGATGTGACTGACTGGAAGAGGCAGAGCCTCATACATAGTGATAAGAAAATGGAGGAGAAGAAAAAGAGGGGACAATTCGAAAGAGGTCACATTTGCTCATACAAAGAATTTGTGTAGTTGAGGAGTGTGACATTGATCTCTCTAATGATGGGCACACCGTACAAAGACAAATTTGACACGAGGACCCATGGATGAAAATATTAATAATTGGTATCGGTCATGACTCTATGAGTATTAGATAATACGTATCGATACTGAATGCATTTGAAAGAAATAAAATTTTTGAAAATTATAAACTTATAGAGTCATATTGGCTAATATAATGGCTGTGTCGACTAATATATCGTGATGTATAATTGATTTAGAAACATATCACAATGTTATCGTGGCATTAGAAAATATCAGTACGGGGGTTCAATATTGATATATTTGGCTGACATATATAATATCGGCCGATATTTGCATCAATGCGATGACCTAATTTATCATGACCTAGAGAAAAGATTGTGGACAAGGAGAAAGACATGCAAAGGTAAAGTGTATAGAGAATCACGAGGGAAAAGAATATAGAAGGGAATTTACACATGAAGGATTGATGAAAGATGTGGTAATGAGATAAGACAGTAAAAGGACATTCACATGAAGAAGTAATGTGCGGGCATTTTGTATAATAAGGAAATTCGTTTGCTTAGCAACTTGTTTATTATAGAGTTTCAGAGCAAGAAGATTGGTGTAATATTCTGTGACATAAACGTACAAAAGTGAGAAGAAATATATATATATATATATACATATATATATATATATTTGCAGTGTCACTATGTAGAATAGTACCAAAAGACAAAATTGCGAGTGGACCTCAGCTTAGGAGAAAGAACAAAAAGAAATAATTTAGAATGATCTTTCACTAAATAAAGCCATGTTGTTTGAGAGTAATCATTACTAAAGGAAACAAAATAACAACCCTCAGTTTTAGAGATCATGCGACTAGGACCTCGAACATTAAAATGAACGAACATGAAGGCACGGAAGCATGTTTATTAACTCGGCACGAAAGGACTGCAACTATACTATCTCAATTTAAATGGTTGACATAAGACTTCATAAACATGACAGACTCTCAAAACCATCTCTTTAGTGAAGGTAGAGATGGATGATGACTAAGGCGACTGTATCTGCTAGGTGTGGGTGAGGCAGTGCAGGCTGTAAGGATACACATTTAAGTGGTACAATCCCTAGAATTTATGCTTGAAACCAATTGTCCTATGCGTCCTTAGATCCTGAACAATTTCATTGTTAGGGGAAAGGGTTAGCAAGTAGTTATGAAGATTGGCTAAATTACTGACAAATAACAAGTTAAATGGAAACTTTAGAAAATGTAGAGTAGATTGTAAGGAGATAGAAGGGGTAGGATAAGTAGATCGGATGGCTTTTGCAGAGATAGAAGAACCATCTGCAAGCATGACCTTGGGTACAAGGAACTAGACTGGCAGTACATTCGAGAATGAAGTGACATTATCATTTGGTGGCACTAGAATCAATACCCATGGGCATGATTAGCTGTGACAAACGTGCATAAGATGGCCATGACTAGTCTAGAAAAGCAGGATAGGGGGCAATGTAATCAGCTGAGTAGCTTATTCTGTAGCCTTAAACTTAGGAACATAGTATACTCCTAGCATGAAGGATTCATAGGGTGAGGCAAGTTGATGGGGTGAAGTGATCTTCACGGTATCAAGTGGGACAGCATTAGCTTAATGGAGTTTCCAACCATAAAGTCCCAGCAAGTATCATGAACATAGCTTGCCTTGCTGCAAAAGAGCATGAATGTTACAGACACTATTCCCCATGCCATCAAAATGTTCCATATTGCTACTGTCTCTGCCACATCCTCCACAAGAGCTAATATCTTCCCAGAGACTTGAGAGCTGTAGCAAATGGTTGTATGGCATTAGAATGGGAGTCAGGAAACAACTCGAGAGAATTCCTCATGAAATGTAGGGGCATAGGTTTGCAAAGGATTTGGTCATGAACAAGCTTGTATAAGAAAGAAGGGCACAAAGTAGCGTAACAATAAGAGTTTCTTGCACAGTGTTGCAAGCTGTAGATATCAACTCCAAGTGGGAAGATCTCATTAAATTAGCTGTCAACCACCTAGTATGTCCAAAGAAATCTTGTCTGCTTGCAATCATCAAACTGTAACCAATTTAAATCATTAATCACATCATATTTTCTAGTGTCATTTGTGGTATACATGCCCTTAGAGTTAGATCTCACTGATGTACAAGATCAACCAATTGAGAAAAGATTGTGCAACTCATTATTAGTGTAAAATCATAAGAAGTTCAACAATTGAGTATTAACATGCTTCTATAATTTACTATTATTAGGAAACAACCCGTTAGGCAGTTCTTGTGAGATGATTTTCCAACACCTGTCCGAGAAACCATACTTCTATAACAGTTCTCCAATGAGAATAAATCTGGCCATTGAGTTTGGCCGTTGTGATCATATGAGTACTTGAAAAAATCGGCATTTAAATTTATGTGGCCATCCCAAAGTTGCAATATTGACAAGAGTCCTCGAGATATTGGTAGAAGTTGCCATCTGCATTCAAATACCCAAACACTATTAAACAAACACAAAATTGTATGAACAGTCTTTTGCACTTTTAAAATTCATGGGACAGCAGGTAATAATTATTGAATATGAAGCAACACTCTTCTTGCATTGTCAAAAGAACATTTGCTTCGGGTTCAAATATGTAATAATAACTTAGGAGAGAGTAGGGGCTGAAAGCATATCCCAGAAGCAGATAACAGAGGCGAAAAGGAATTTCACGGGCAGAAAATCCCTATCCAGGTGGCGCATGGGCTTCAGGCACTGGTCAACAGACCGTGTGTGGGATTCAAGTGTAGGTCAAGAAGCTGCGTTGGCATTGTGAGGTGGCTGTTGCACTACTGGCTATTGTTTCCCGACTTGACTCCCTAGAGCAACCACTTTGGTGCTGTCAAATCTTTGATCAGCTTTGTGGTGTATTATAGAATCATGGATCTAAGATTTCCCTTAGGAAGTACTATTCATGGATAGGTCATTGACCACTGTTGCAGCACTGTTCTTGTGGCTGGTTCAAGGGTTATTTTCTCACAACTGAGCTTTTTTTCCCTTGTTGAAGGAGAGAAGAAAAGGGAGCGGAGAGAGAGATTTGGGTGAAATCGCTTCGTGCCTTAATGGGCAGTTGGACACTAAACACGTATTTGTAATAGGAACTTAGTGGTACAATTTGGCTTATCCCCCGCAATCTAACATCCTCTCTAACAACAGTAATCTCATCATTTTTCTGAATTTTGAAATGGAATTTTCAGTAGTTTTAGATTTGTATGGGGTGTAAGGATGTGATCTTGCATCAGTTATTATCACAAAAGGTTTTTTTTTTTCTGTCATTGCAATAATCATTCGCATTACCCATCGAATCATGTAGTAGTCATCAAAGTACTGCAACCCACAATGATCAACAACATTAGTTGCGTTGAACACTTCAAATGCTGTTCCCAACTTTGTTCAGCAGCCACAGACGCGGCACATGTACCCAAATCTGTGCAACTTAAATGTAGGGAGACACCCCACTGATGAACCACCAACAATCTCTGTACTGTTGACATTAGCTTTTATCATGAAAAGTGTAGCCTTTATTATTTGTCTCTACCCGACCTTCCTGTAGCATATCACCAACTTTTCTGAACCCTTACTCAGAAGACCTTAAACCACTACCACCCACCAAAGATGATCATTGACCGGCCTTCCCGAGTCTCTCTTGTTGCTGCCAGCTGGCACAGACTGCTCTTTCTCATGCGAATACTGCCAAAGTTGTGCTTTTGTTTGCTTGCTCACTTCGCTATCAGGGAACAATTTGATCTCTTCATTCATGCCCTTGCCAATATAGCTGAACTCGGGGAGTTAAGTCCATCTACTGAAGGACCATGTTTCCAACTTCCTTTTCATCCCCATAAGTATCATATTCCTAATTTCCTTCTCTAATTGATCTAAACCTTTTTTAAGCCCAACTTACTTTTCCTTTTAAAACCTGATCCAGTTTATTTGTTTGTTTTAATTGAAATGAGCCAGTACTTTGACCAATGCACAATTGGTGGTTTTAACCAAGAACGTTGACTATTTTCCTATCCTTGTTGAACCGAAAATTGGGCGACTTGATGAAAAATATGACCCGTTAAATCCAATGGTTGATGAGTTGCCTGATCCTTGTTGAGTAAGGCAATTTGCCTATCCTTGTTGAACCGAAAATTGGGCCACTTGTTAAATCCACTTGACATGAGTAGGGCAATTTGGGGAATATTGAACCATAATGCAGCTTCGAGTAGGGCAATTTGGGGAATATTGAACCATAATGCAGCTTCTAGTCCTACAACCACAACTATCATTTATTCTCACATTGTCAAGCCTGCTATCAAGTCAGATCTTGGTGAAGAAATAATTGGCCAGAGTTCCATGGTCCCAAGGCCAATGAGTTAAAATTGGAGCACATTCCCAGGCACACTTCTGAACCTGATTCCACCGACCTAGAGCTCTAAAGGGTAATCATTCTAGAGAAGCTCCATGAACTAATGGAGAAGAAGCACACCTTTCTTTTCTTATCTTTTCCCTGGAGTTTTGAGCACAACTTTTCAAATTTGAGAATTAAGGAACGATTTCCTATGTGACATTTTTTTAATATGATCCTCCAACAATTCAAAATTCATGGGTGAGTTTTTGTTAACTGTGAAAGAATGATTGAGACTATGGATGAAAATATCGGCAACTGCATCTGATCGGTCACGGTCGTATCGGATGATATGTTAAAGTATCGGTATGCTAGAAAGTTTGATATTTTTCCACTTGTTAACTAGAAAACAAGGATGCAAAGTTGAGAAACGTATTTCCAATTTGGAAGAATTCAAACTGCAATTTGTGTCAAACAGAAACAGGAGCGAATTCTACTGGTTTCTGGACAGAAGACAACTTATTTTGTTCAGTTCAATATGCCTTACATTGTGCATAGGCTGCCTATTTATTGGAGCATAATCTATCTGGAAGGGAGCTAACTGAAGACTATATTCTGTTTGCTTACCTAAATTCTGATATTCCAACAGGTTGCTATTAACTATACTGCTAGTCTATTTCTGTTAATCTTGCAACAGTAGCATCAGTTAGCCGATCAATAGTTGGACAATAATAGTAGCCGGCATTAGCTTGGACAATATGCTCCTTAGTGTTCTTATCAGTAGTCTAGTTACTTCATGACTATACCCTCCCTCCCCAATGAGAGGATCTTTAACCCCAAGGATTAAAGTGGGTGATGTTACACCAAAAGAAAATGCACCACAACCTAGCTACTTACTATCATTTTATCATTAAACAATAGACAACAAAACTATGCCAATAGTAAACTCTATACATGATAGACTAAATGACAGTGGCTTCAAAAAATGTTCTTGTAAGGACGATCAATTGACATCTGTGATTGTCAAAGAATACCCATTAAGGGAGCTAGAAAAGCTGAGCACCTATAAAACACTCAGAATTGACTACTCTGTTTGGGTATGCTCCTTTTCTGTCCTATACAAAGCCATTGGCAAGCTCTGTTAATGAAGGACCTCTGTTAATGAAGACTCTCCCTTGAGTTTGAAATGCAAACTGAAGTGGAAGATCAATGTGATAGTGGTGTATGCCCCTGACGCAGTCTTGAAAGTGTCGAAAATTTATATACCAAGCATCATAAGTTGTGTCCCTACATTGTGCTTCTTGTGTGTGGAAATACCAATTGTTGCAATCTTGGAGATCAGTCAGTTCTGAATCAGTTTTTGGGTGTATTAGATCTGTTTCTGAATCTACTTCTGAAATTGAATGTGTTTCTGAGATAGATTCCTTGTTTTCATCTTCTGAATTCAGGTTATGTTCTTGCTTTTCCTTGAGGAACTCAACACATAACAAGAATTATTCTCAACATTGTCGAGTTGGAATATGAATCTGAATCAGTTTCAAGATCCTTGATAGTGTTTAAAAATTCAACTGATTGGGACAAGAAACAATAGATTCATTCCCCTCCGCATCCGAAAAATCAATATGATCAAAGGTAATAGGGTTTGCACAAAATATATCATGCAATTTTGCCTTGAATTTGAGGCTAAAATTATTGAACATCTGATCCATTTTCTGAGGAATTACCTTTTTGGATTTTTCATTTGGTTGTTGCTAATCTTTCATCTTGTTTAAAATTTAAGAATATGCGGGGATCAGAAGAGTTGAGTGTTTCTGTTGAAGGATGTAACCTGAATCCAGCTATGGAAATTGATTTGCAAAGCCAGTTTTGATCTTTTATGAAGTGGGAAAAAGAATTTCTTGATGCAATTATCAGAACCTGTTGAAGAGCAGATTCTCTACTGAACCCGCAAATTTGCTGATTCTGTGTCAAGAATCTGTTGCTGTGGCTGTGCACAGAAGATTCTGGTATAATTGTTTGTGGAAATCATTTTCGGAGGCAGTGGACGCAACAAAGATAATATAAAAATGTGTTTCTTGAATGATGCTTGATGTGTTTGGTCAGAGGGAAACAAAATTCTGTTGGCAGATTAAATGAAAATGTTGGCAGAATACAATTTGGGTATGTTTGTGAAAAACATTTGTAGAAAAATGGTATTGGGCAAAGGATTGGACCTTCAACAATACCAATTGTTAGGTACTGTGATGTTCTTCCACTTGCTAACAAGAAAACAAGAATGGAAAGTTGGGGAACTTATTTCCACTTTGGAAGAACTGAATCTGCAACTCAGATAGAACGAAAGTGGGAGCAAATGCTACTGGTTTCAGGACATAAGACAGCTCATTTTATTCATTTCAGGCTGCCGACTTATAATCTGTCTGGGAGGGAACTAATTGAAGACTAACCTATCTTGTTTGCTTACTTAAATATTGGGGTACTGCTGGTCTGTGTCTGTTAGTATGGCAGCAGTAGCATCAGTTAGCACTAGCAGATCAGTAGTTGGACAGCAATAGTAGGCAACAGTAGCTTGGACAGTATGCTTCTCAGTGTCCTTATCAATAGCCTAGTTACTTTAGGACATGGTTTTGGACAAATCAGATGCAAATTATTTTTGCAAATTGGATCCTATGGGGCAAATATTGGCTGATTTATCAAAAAATATTGTGTATATTACACAAATATGTCATCGATATAATGACATATAGCAATTTTGTTGCAATATTGGAAAATATCAATATTAGAGGGCCGAATACTAATGTATAGTGGCCAATGTTTCATTCCATGATTAGTACATGTGGTTATTGAAAAGGGAAGTACATATTATAATCCTTTTTCACTCCTTAGTTGAGGTTATTCAAATATAGTTGTTCATTAATATTTTGGGGTTTTTTTATAACTTCTAGTTTTTGAGATTGTATATCTTATGGAAATTTATCTTCCCCCCTTCAAGAAATTGCTTCAGAACGCGTTCACATAGCTCTTTGTGTTGTCTTGTAATCTCATTATTTTACAAAGTTTTGAATTGAATTTTGAGTTATGAGTTTACCTAAGTGTATGGACTTGGTTCGGCATAATATCTATCTGTCCCTGTACTCACTAGAACTTCATAAAGACAGTTTGCAACAAGATGGATTTTGATTATTTGATTGAGTTCTCTTCATCTTTGACAATTTCCCCATCTCTTTCCTTCCAAAATACAAACATAATTTTGAAGGAATCATTACCTGTTTCTGTAAGCCACTGATCCTGCAATTTGAACTTCCAATAGAATAAAATCTATTATCTGGAACCCAAATGCACCTCTCTTAAGCCTATTATATTGATGCTTATCCTCTTCAGTTGATGTTGGTCCAAGTATGGGAAGTCCACCCAAGATATTGGGTGCATTGGGTGTTCAACTATAATTAGGTGAGAGATTCCATGTGCAATTTTTGCTAATAAATGAGAGATATGGGTTGTCAGAGGTGGTTCATTTGAAATTTGACCTCATTTCTTCAAACAATCTAGGTTTTCCATTTTATAACATTTGTGAATAAGAACTCATCATTTCAAAGGGAACAATTTTCAAAGGTACACAAACTTGCTTTATATTGCGTAGAAAAAGTTGGAAACTGAAAAATTATACAGTCTATAGTTTTCCAAGTATAAAGCAGAAAATTTGAAGAAAAAAAATTCAAAATTTCTGTTACATTTAGAAGATTCTGAAGAAAAGTCTCTCCAATGCTCCTTGGAAATCCTAGGTTCAATATTATGCAGTGCCTGTTTGTAATTTAGTTCCAATTTATTGAAAAGAATAAGTTTTGTGAGTGATGGTGTGCTTTGGTAAAATGGTAGGTTGCTCAATTGCAACCTAGAGGTTGTAGTTCAAGCCACAGAAATAGTCTTTTTCAATGGCAGGAGTAAGCCTATGTAGACCCCTCTCTGGTCCCACAATGCGGAAAGCCTCATGCACTAGGCCACCTTTAGGAAGTCTTGGTAGAATTAGCAACTTATCAAACATAGATTGATTTTCTTTGTTAGTTTTTATGCACGTTAAGGCAGAAGTTGCAGTGGGTTCTCTACTTAGCAAGGTGGTTGACATGCTGGTTGTAAGCTATTATGTCAGATGCCACATAGACATTTTTTGTTGCTATCTTGTTATTTTTCCTACTCCATTACAGATATTCTTTAAATTTACAAGCATGACCATAGAAAAAATTGAACAATAAATTGCACCAAAATCAAATTCTGACTTTCTGTCACTGTTTGTAGCTGCTGTGAAACACCACTGCCGCATCTCCTAATTGTGCCCCAATTTTGTCCTGTTTAATTACAGCAGTAAACCTTTGGCCTGCATCTTATCTAAACAGACTCAATTGTTGATGGAAAAGGGACGGCTTCATGAGCACAAGAATTTCTTTTTCTAATCTGTATGTGCACAGGAATTATAAAACCGAAATTGGCTTGATTGCCAATGTTCTTTTTGGGTCCGTTGGGGGTCAGTGGTGTGTAAAACATTTCCAGTGATGAGTGATTCTTTTGGCTTTCATCACTATAGGCTTTTGGGAGAATCAGATATATGCAGCCTTGTTCCTACATTCTAGAAGGTTTCTGTGATTAGAGCACATAAGCATATCATAATGGAGCTACCTTACTCTGGAACCTCTCTTGGAAAACATCTATCTGCACATTGTTGACCTATTGATAGAAAGAAATATTCAGGGAAGGAAACTAAAATACAGTATATATTTTGTTTACTTGAAACCAGATTCTTTTAGCTGCAGAAGTATGGAATTTCTGAATCACGAAGGCCAATGATTTTAACATCCTCTGATCACATTTTCCAGTATTTTTTACCACTCAGGGAACTTGAACCTGATCTGATGCCATTAAAGGATAGACAGCTGGGAGATGTTTTGCAATGTCGTCCTACCTCACATTGTTGTAAAGCATTGATATTGCACCTCTAACATAGACAATGATGTACATTTCCTTTGTCTCCAAGTGCTGCATAGGTGTTAGAGGATGGGTTTGTGGCTCTTTTTCTTTTTGGTTTTTTAATGTAGAAACTTGGAAGTGCTCTCTCTCTCATCTTATTTAGGTGTGTGCAGGTGCACACTACCAGGAATTCAGCTTCTGAACTTTGAGGTGGCCCCTGTGCTGGACTTGCAAGTAAACCGAACAAGTGATAATTGTACCGTTGAGATGTTATCTTGCAAGGTTTGTGCTTGTTTATCGACATCTAAGTTTGCTAACAGTAACAACAACAATGACAACAATTGTGAAACAATCTTAAGCCCCTGTGACATGGGTGGCAGTATGAACCCTTTAAACTGCTTGGATGTTCAAGGAAAGAAGCATAGCTTCTAAAAATTTGCCAACAATGCCATGGTTTGGACCATAATTTAGTTGGATTGGACTGGCCACTTGACGTAGCTTGGACAACCAATCCCTAATCCAGTCTGGTTCTGGGTTTAAGCCACTCTTTCAATCATCTGGTCAATACCAGTTGGGACCAGATGGTTTTCATTGAAACCAATGAACCAATAGAACTGGTATATTTTGTCTTCATAAGCAGCTGCACAGCAAGGGGGAACCAATAATAGGCAACACCAGTTGCAAACCATAGAAAAGCTGCAGCTACAGATCTGCACTTTGATTTCAAGTGCTGTCTCTCTCTCTCTCTCTCTCTCTCTTTCTCTCTCCCCCCCATGTTTGCTTTGCTTAGGTCTTATTCTACGATGAAGTTTCACTTAAAAAATTTCAGTCTTCTATCTTTAATGCTTAGGTACCAAAAAACCTGTGAGTGTTTGAAATTATGAAAATCCAACTTAACCATAGAATGAGACCTAAGATGAGCAAACATAAGAGACAGAAGACAGAAAGAGAGATCACCCTTGGCATCAATGTGGTAAATTATAATTCTTGCTATTGTTTGTTTGCTGCTAGTGTTGCCCACAGCAAGTCCCACAAAGAATCTTTGCAAGTCACTGGCTTGATCAAGGGATTGTTCAATTTCCCAAAATCATGAAGGTTGAAGACTTATTAAGTTATTATGGGTTTTAAACAATTTGACAAAACTGGCCCCTCGATTATACCACATTTAAACTGCAAAGGTATAATAGTCTTTTAGATGGTCAAAACTAAGTAAATTCAGTTTTAATGGTTAACTAGCCAGCCCAAACTAATTTTAATTAGTTTGATTCATGACATGTCTGATCCACTGGAGATTTTAGTCTGGTTCTAGTAACTACGTGTAGTAGATTTAACAAAATTTTATGCTGGTTGTCACCTAAAGCAACCCTTTACCCCAGCTTGG
>JAOVVI020000689.1:0-29132 GCA_028571085.2 Nepenthes alata | reverse complement strand
GGTGAAGGAGGCCTGTGAGGAATGGCCATGGGGCGAGGAGGCTGGCCCTAGGGCCAGTGGCTGTTGAGAAACTAGGGCTGGAAACGCATGAAGGGGCCAAACCTGGAGAAGGGAGAGCTTCTCCTTGAATCCTTAGCCCCTTAAAACCGTCCTATCAATTCCATACAATTCTTTTCAGAGAATACAACATCATTCCTTCCTTACGTGAAGTATTATGGACGCAGGCGTGGGCAGGGATGTGGTACGTGGGATAACAAGTGAAACCACTCACCGTGGAAATGATACGCAATGTGAACAGTTCCACAGGAAGTGGGAAAAATCAGATAAGTACAAAGGCACTAAGAAAGAGGTTCGAAAAGTACTCTAAAAATGCGTGGCTATCTATGATATGGTTGAACATTACATTAGCCATGTAACTTTTGTCTGAATATTTTGTAGACCTATATTATCTCTTTTAAAAGAAAAAATAAATTAAAATAAATTATACTGAACAATCAATCCTATTACACATTTTAAAATCTATGATATCTTTGATATTACTCATATAGGCATTCCTAATTTCTTTGAGTTGTATTATAAATGATCATTTCTTCTGATAGAGAAGCGCTCATTTATATTAATATCTTCTATCAGTCGATCGATCGTATTGTAGATCTTCTCATTATATTTTGAGATAATAAAATTTTAAAAATCTGTACATATATACAGAGAATCAAGGGTTTTCTTTTTGATAAATTTAAGTATAATAATGATACATATAAACAGTAATTCAAGTAATACATTTCTTAGAAAATATAAAATGTTTTTATTACTTATCTTTTGACTATCTTATCAATGTCCTTTATAATCTTTATATTGTAACCATCCTATCTCTTCATTGTCACACTAGCTCTGTTTTCAAAGCCGAGAGCAAAATGATGTACATACTAAGTGAAAAATGAAGAGAGACGTTTGGAAATGCCAATAGTTATAAAAGAATTAATCTATACATTGTTCTTATTTCTTCTCTTATCCCACTATATCTTTTATTTCGTAACACAACTTACTGATATAGGATCTGTTATCATTGTCTCTCTCTCTTTACCTCTCCTCTTCTTCTTCTTCTTTTTTTTTCTTCTTTTTCCATTTTGAAGGCTTCGTCACTGCAGCGTTGCACTGCGTAAAAAGACCGGACAGGATTTGGAACAATCAACACCCCTCTCTTTAATTTTAGTTGATGCTGGGTTTAAAAATGTCGTGCTGGGTTCGCTACTCCTACATCTTTCAAATTCTACTTCGTAACGGTAAAAATATCTCCACCCCTCTTCCCTCTCCCCTACGAGCATTTTGCGCATTTTATTAAAATATATCAATGGCAAGGATAATTACCCTCTATATTCCCCTCTTCCCTCTCCCCTAAAAACGAGAAATGCTTTTCATTGCAACTTCACTTATTTGAAAAGTCAGAACCTTTGGATGTCAAGTGGGTGAAATTGGCATAATTGAAATTGGAAACTGTCCAGTTAAATTGGCATAAGCTACTGGCCTCTAGTGGAGGTGAAATTGCTAGGGATGACCCTCGGAGAAGTGTCCGTTATTATTTGCACAGGTCAGAGGAGTGCGCAAGGCAGTCTAAAAGCAGAATAAGCTTGTGCAGCTAGAGGCAGCGCTGAACTGTTACAAGTCGACTTTCAGTGGATTCATATTGACTGTCAAGTAGCTAGCTCTCCCGAATTCCATAAGTGCCAACCCCATCTTTGCTTGGCCCAAATCAACAATCAAACACACAACATTTTGTTTAAGATCTGTTTTCACATGGTTAGGGTCTAATCGGATTACTGCAGGGCTATAGCATGTCTAAGGAA
Organism: Nepenthes alata; assembly: GCA_028571085.2. Lineage (NCBI taxonomy): Eukaryota > Viridiplantae > Streptophyta > Magnoliopsida > Caryophyllales > Nepenthaceae > Nepenthes > Nepenthes alata. The sequence goes on along the minus strand of JAOVVI020000689.1, from coordinate 27,288 downwards.
TGGTTAGGAGACCGAAAACCCCTAGTCGCGGAGGACCTTTATTTTTAAACCTCCAAGAAACTGAAAAAGCTTGATGAGAGAATCCACCTGTGGTAATTTCATTGTACACTTGAAGGCGCATGTTAGGGTAAGTTTATCCTTCTCAGTTTTTACTAAGGGTTCTTAAATCCTTCCACCAAGGCAACAGGAACCTATCCGTGAGGGACTACGACCCATTTTCAAATCCTCTCTGCACCTAATTTTAACTTTCGTCTCATCAGTGGCATAACAAGGGGCAGATTCCTTGGTTTATTTGACAGCCATATATCCAGCTATATATATTGCATGTTCTGCGTAAAATAAACATGCCTACACAATTTATTATAGTTTATAAGTTCCAGACGAATTGTTCGAATATACAATCTTCATTTGGGACATATGGTGACCTTATCACACACCCAACTCATAAGTACTTTTAACAGCTACTGTGAGTGGCTATTGCTAGCAGTGATCATCGTCAGAACATGCAGGTTCGGCTTCTTGGTTTGGGATGACAGCTTCAATGTGGGTAGACTAGTACAAAGTCCATACAAATAAAAGTTAAAAAAAATATATATGAAGCCATGTTTGGATAGGAGAAGATGTTTATCCTGTGTGAAACTCCATGCATTGTACGCTAGCCAGCAAAACCAGGGGTTCTCACTTTGCGCTTTCAGACTATGCCATCGTCCACTTACACGAGGCAGCCATTGCAGGAAGGATTCAATTGCAAGGGAAAGCAGGTGGTTCAATTTACAAAGTTGTAGGGAAGACCTATGAAGAACTTCTGTGTACTAAGAAAAAAGGGGCCTCACTAATACAGTAAACACTATGCATTCATGAGGCAGATAATATGCCAAGATATTGCACTCCAGCTATGGTTCCCACTGAGGATACACAACGCCAAATGAAACAAACTCAATAGGAAACACAAGTAAAGAAGCAAGAACTTCAAAAACAGGAGAATATTATTCCATTGCACGGGGGATGGGGCATTGGGGTTTCAAGAACTGCATTTACTGTAAATCTCGCCCCGCATCACATCTATTGGAAGGTGCTCAAGCGTGTAACGCTCAGGGCTCAGGTATACTCCCGTCCTTTCCAATAATGAAAGCCCTTCATCCCTACCATATCTTGAAGCATAAAGCCTTAGGTACTCAATGTCCTAGAGAACATTCAAAATATGATGTCAGCAAACACGTTTGAGTTAAGTTCAGAAAAAGGAACAAAACCCCATGATTACATAGATTTGCATAAGATATGAAGTGGTATATACTACAGCCAGACACAGAAATAACAATTTTTTTCCCAGGAAATTTGGTCTCACAGTGATGTTCGATCCATTGATGGAATTATTTTGGCTTAAGGAATAACAGTAGGGGCAAGGGAAGCATGATGGCAGGCATAAACCAGAGGTTAGAAAGTGATGCCCTCCCCAATAACTAGAATTAGGCATAAGAAAAATAATCATGACAAACTAAGACAAACCAGTAAGATCTGCAACAATTTTCCTTAAAGAAAAGCTAAAATTCAACAGATCTGAGAAATAAGTCCTGATTTATTTTGAAAAAGTACCTGCAAGCCGCTCAGAAGGCGTTCTAGTCTCACTGAAGCAACTGGTTGATGCAATGAAGAGAACACCTCACTAGGGTAATAGAGAACACCATCCCCTGGGGGTAGGCCACGCCGGAATCGTATCTGTATAAGTATAGGATGAGTTAACAAGAACTATAGAAACCTTAAGAGTCGTGCACATATTATAGCACAGCACATTCTACCTCTGCACTGGCAACAGTAGCTTTTTCATAGCAGTTGGTGCCCCAATAGAGAAAACCAGTTCCACCTTCCTTCCATACACGCCACATTACTGCACGATGTTGTGTACCTCGCATTCCCAGGTGCAAGTTAGGGTGGGGATCAGGTGGTCCCATGCACACATATGTCCACCATTCCTGCACATAGTTACTAGATTTAATAGATACTATGCATGACCCTACAAGTTGTGGGCAGAAAGGTTTCACTTCTCATATTGGGGATATCATTGAGATTAGCATTCAGTATACGGTACACTGGTATGCGGCTTCCAGTGGAGGATGGGGAATAATTACTTTTTTGCACAACAAATACTTAATTCCATGGAAGGCCTAAACCAACAAAGAAATTCTAGCATTGAAGACAATAACATTCAGATACCCAATCAAAATCTTAGGGGAAGATGCTGACATACTTCAGATCCCTATGCAATATCTTAACACACACAATTTGATTCCTGAAGCATGTGTTTGTTTACTTCAGTTATGAATCCTGAAACACATACATAGTGTTCAGTGCTTGGAATTGGATTTGAAATTGTAGCAACCAAATGGAGGGGGCCATCCAATTCCAGTTTTTGAAAAGAATTTCGGAATGCATATAGAATTGGAATTCCGATTTAGGTTCCAATTCCCGGGCATTGAGAAATAGTTGGTAATAACTACAATTCCAAGGCTGAGCCCTAAGACTGCAGTTCCAAGGATGAAAACAAAGACAACCACATCAGCAAGTATATTACCCATCTCCGACAGCATAGTGGCATTTGATGTGTTTAACTCTATTTCCATCATTCGCCTTTACCAGAAGGATTAAAGTAAGTGGCTGAAAAGTGATAACTAAGCAGACATAGTGGAGTTGGCTGCTGGCACAATAGGGTGGTGCCTTACCACACCAGAGGCAGATGCAGTAGCATTTGTACTTTCATTTATTCAGCAAATCAGGTGAATTCAGCTACAGTGATGCTGCCACAAGTGACCACTCCAGTTCTAGGAACACATTCTATCAGTCCCTCTTTGGCTCTCTCTCTCTTTTTCCCTTGATGACACACTCATCTGCTTTCCATCTATCCTTAACTACTGAACAAAAAGCTCTGCAATGTTCTGATTTACTCAGGTGATTGATTAATGTTTTCATGCAATGGTCTAACTTTCTTTTTCCTCTCCCGTTCAAAAAAAAATCATCATTTCAGTTATTCAGCTTTGTGGAAATAAGTTTGAATGAGATTTTTAGGAAGAGGTTTCTCTTCTTAGATGACATCAGCTGAATACTTCTACTACTAAAGGATATCACTCCTGTGCAAATTTTTGAAGTTCCAGTATGCATGATGAGATGGAGGGAAAGATTATTTCAGGTTTTCTTTTATTGTGTTGTTATGAGTGTAGTATCTTGTTGATGAGAATTTCCCCGTCACCTTGTTGCTCAGGGGATACCCTAGCTCCAAGCTCCTTATATAGGTCTCAAGGCTTAGACCAATCTTATGGAGCCTTGACTCGTTTTAAATTCCTTTATACTGAACTTTATATTAAGTACAAACACAACCCCCCCCCCCAATAAAAAAACAAAAAAATGACATAACCTGGAGAACCCATGGTCAAAAAGGAGGACCGAAGTTGTAGAAGGTGGAGACAAATTAGAAGAAAACGAATAATCAGAACTGAAATAAGAAGAAAACAGAACAGGAAACAGAAGAAGGCAACCTGAATGTATCGGCCGTGCATTCATTCATCCATAATTTCCACAACGGTGTTTTAGGAGAATATTTATAGTCTTCATTATACCATAACCCCCTGTTAACAGCTTCAAAAACTTGTAAACTAACCTCAGACTGATCTGCTACTCGTGCTGATTCTGTTGTGTCAATGATTCACTATTGGACCTGGTTCTTGTGATCTGGCACAGCTGCTGTGCAAGGGACTCATATGTTCACAACATTATCCTGCCAGTGACATCATCCTTTTCCCCAAGGATTAAATACATGAAAGCATTTTTTTTTCAATGAGGCTTCCAGAGAGTAGGTCATGCTTGGGGAAAAAAAATATTTACCTAGCTTTTAGTGATTAGCTAATTCTACTCTACTACTCTAGCAAAGTTGTGCAGTCCCAAAAACTGCAATTGTGACAAGAGTTAGTACATTTAGCAAATATTATGTTGCCAAATATTATAGAACCATAATTAATGTAATTAATTATGCTTTCTTATTTATCTAAGATTTTATTTTGAAGTAGTACCACGTAAACATGTACATGTCCACTAGAGATTAATGGAAAAGCACATATATTAGAGCACATGGAAAGGATCCTCCTGCTCCTCCCTTTGGCGGCTCTAGCAGACTTGCAGGAACCCTAATTTCGATTTGCAACAGCACATCCAACGACCAATTTCTCCCATTTAGTTGCTGTGGTGACCTACCACCATGTTTTCCATAACCGATGTGAGTCTAGATAACAAAAAAATCTCATATCATGATACTTCTTCCATCCCTATTAATTTGGATAGTGCAAATTATCGTGTGTTTGGTCCAAAAATCTGGTAATGGATATTGCAGATAGAAAGAGAAAAAGAATATATTACAAGAAAGACAACCGCTTCAGCAAAAGACGATCTACGATATGATGAATGTGAGCTGAAGATGTACTTTTTTAAGTTGTGGCACATCAATTCCATGACTAGCAAGCTGATGTCTCATTATGCGCAATGTGGAACGGCCACAGAAGTTTGGGACACTGTAAAAGAAGCTACCTAGATGCTTGACTCCTCTCAAGTCTATGAACTAATGAAGAAGTCTTTCCAATCACGTCAAAGTCACTGTCCCCTTTACTGATTTACTACAATGAGTTAAACTCCATATTCATGGATCTTACTTCATGGAGGCCTAATGACATTGTGTGCACCACACACACTGAAAAACAAAGCAAACTGCAGAAGATCAGGTTTGCATACTCTTTGAGGGTCAAGAATGCAAGTCTGGACCAAGTTAGTAGTCAGATTTTGGCCACCTCTCATTTACCCAACTTGCAGGCATATTCCATGGTTCGCCACGAAGCACAGAGACAAGAAATCACGAGAGCTGAAGATGATTTTAACTCAGCATTGGCTGTTCACATACCTACTACACTCTTGCTCTATCTACTGATGGTGGCTGCTCCTACTTTTGTGCCTGTTGCAGTAGCAAATGCCATACAATTAACATTTGCTGGAAAAGCATGGGTATCTGGAGTGTTTCAAACTTAAGAAAGCCAAGAGGAAACACAAGAAATTCACACCAACTGCTGCTATTACTGTCAACACTACTTTAGCATCTCATGTCTCTTGATTATCTTCCCAAGAGGGCAACCTTGGTTCGGCTTTCGCCTTCTTCACTGACACTTGGGTTATTGGTTCAAGGGCCACCAATCACATGACTAGAATATCTTGTTTGACTAGAAGACCTCCTCATATATTAAATCTGTCCAAATTGCTAATCGGACGTTTATGTTGATTTCAGGGGTCAGAACTATCTCACTTTCTCCTACACTTTTATTTTCTTTAGTTTTACGTCCACCTATTGTCTCTAATATCCTTCTTTCAATTAACAATATTACCAAGCATCTTAATTCTTCTATAACCACTTACCAAAAAAAAAATTCTTCTATAACTTTTACTCAATCATGGAGTGTTTAAGGTCAATTTTATGAAAATGGCGATTTGCAAGTAACGAGGCTTTACTACATGGAGGGATATGGGATTGACGACATCAATTTGGCCTGGCATTCAAGTCGCCCAAGAAGCATCTGCTTAAGTGAAGATTCTTTTAGGGCATTGTTGGTAGGGACATCCATATTTTCCCTACATAGAACTATTGTTTCCTCCATTTTTCCATCATGTTTCCACTTCTAGTTTACAGCATCAAAAATGCATTTATGCAAATAATCATCATGTACCTTTCCATATAGGTTTTCATAAAAATCTGACTCCATTCACCTGAATTTATACTAATTTTTGGGGACCTTTCTCTACTCTCTCTACTTCAGGTCATAAATACTTTGTGTCATTTATTGATGATTGCATACGGATTACATGTGTATATTTATTGAAAGCAAAAAATGATGTTATCCATGATATTCTTCAATTTTCACAAACGATTGCCACACAATTTCACACTCAGATTCCAATCTTCCATTCAAATCACAATTTCACACAATGGAGAAGAGTTTTCAAATCACTCTTTTAACTAGCTATTCAACAAGCACAGAGCCCTCCACCAAACCACATGTGCCTATACGCCACAACAAAACAGCATAGCTGAGCATAAAAACTGTTATAATCTTAAGATGCCTTGGCCCTGAGCTTGACTATGCATGTTCCGAAGTGTTTTTGGTTGGAAGCTAATAGACCGCAATTATCCTCATCAACTGACTATTTGTATCATGGGCTATCAAAATCCTTTGCGTATGTTATCCCAGTTTTATCCTATTTCTTCAGCTCTAAATCTTTATCTTGAGATTTTGATTGTGTATTTTTTACATCCACATCCTCATGAAAGGGATAAACTCAATCCTTACGCATTTAAGTGTGTATTCTTGGTTACTGTTGTTCCAAAATGGGTTATATATGCTTCCATCCCTATAAGAAAATGGTATGTCTCCATGGAGGTTTAATTATGTGAACAAGAATCTTACTTATTTGAAGATATGTCTTTACTTCTTCTTTGAAGGAGATTCACAATAAGGAAGAAGAATGGCTATGGCTAGAAGAAAAACAATTATGGATTTTAGGACAAAAGGAGGAGTCTCCTGAACTCACAATGGACGAACTCGATGCTTCTAGATAGTGGGAGAAATATTCCAAACTCAATATTTTTGAACAAGGGGAGAAATCTTCCAAATACTTGCAATTGAATCTGAATATGAGGACGAAAGGAACCTAAGACCGGCACACTATTTCAACAAAACTATATAAGGACCAAGAGTACTACTACCATGTTGCCTTAAGGGTCCACACTCTTAAAGATATTACTCCGCCATCGAATGACTTTTTCAAGACTAATCCTGAGGCACAAAATCCTACTTCACTAAATTCTAAAGCTACTACCTTGCAATTACAAGCTAAGGGTTAGGAAGTATTCTCCTCATATTCGAAAAGAACCAGATAGGCTAGGACTCTCAAAATTATCTTCTAATGTTATTTATCCTATTAATGGTTTTGTCTCTTATCATCATCTATCTAATCTCACCTTAGTTTTTCCCTTTAGTTGTCTTCTAATTCTAGTCCTAGTAATTTTCAGAAAGCCCTCAAAGATCCTAAATGGAAGTTTGACCATGATAGATGAAATGAAAGCCCTAAAAAACTCTTGGGAGATGGTCAAGCTACCTTACTAGAAGAAAACAATGGGATGCAAGTGGATGTTCTCAATAAATCACAAATCGAATTGAACAATTAATATATACAAGGCCAAACTATTTGCAAAATGATACAGTAAGACTTATAGAATTGACGACCAAGAAACTCTCTCCGATAGGTAAGGTGAACCCTATCAAACTCGTACTTTCTCTTACCATTAATTTAGATTGGCTATTAAGATAGTTTGATATGAAGAATGCCTTCTTCATGGTAATTTAGTCAAAGAGGTGCACATGGATCCTCCTCTAGGGTTTACACCAAAAGGAGGAAATGTATGCAAACTAAAGAAGGCTTTGCATGGGTTAAAGCTATCACCAAGCATGGTTTTGAAGGTTAAGCCACTTAATGAAGAAATATTAATTCAAGCAAGCTATGACCGATCACACTATTCTACAAAAAGAGGCGGTGATGACATTACTTTGCTTACTATCCATGTTGAAGATACGATTACTACAGATAGCAAAACTAGTAAAATTGAGAAGCTTTGGAGCTATTTGACCAAGAAATTCAAAATGGAGGACTTGGAGCTCACAAATACTTCCAGTCATCAAAGTATTTTGCTCTAAACAAGGGCACTTTCTTTCCCAACGAAAATATACATTAGATGTCTTTGCTAAAATGGGTAATTCAGCTAATAAACTCATCAACATTCCCATTGAAACAAATCATAACCGTCTATCAATCCAGATTAGATTCCAACAAACAAAAAAATATACAAAATATTAGTTGAAAAATTGATCTATTTGACCTACACTATACCTGACTTACCATATACAGTCGGTGCAGTAAGACAATTCATGCCTTATCCAAGTGATCGAGGCATTGTTGCAACAAGTCATATTCTAGCTTTATCTAAAGTCCACTCCAGGCAAAAGTATTATGATCTCCATGCATGGACATCTATATATTGTAGGCTATACCGAATCTGATTTTGCAGGACAAAGATTGGATCAGAAGTCAACCACAAGGTATGTTTCATTTGTAGGAGGAAATCTGATGGCCTGGAGAAGCAAGAAGCATAATGTAGTAATATTGTCTAGTGCATAGACTGAGTATTGTGCCCTACATCATGCAATTACAAAGCTAACTTAGCTAAGAATACTTTTGGGCGAGTTCAGATTTGGCATAGGAACAATGTTGGTGCTCCTTTGTTATATTATTGTGGCTATGAGATCACAAATAATTTCAGTTCAACAAAATTAAACTAGCATGTGGAGCTTAATTAAAACAACATTAAATGCAACGTAGATTTGGTATGACAAACATTCCCTACATCAAGAGTGTAGATTAGCTGATAGGCTGGTAGGTATGATAACCCATGTTACAACAGTCCATTCCATATGTCACAATCCATGTTGGGCATGTACGATATCTATGCACCGATTTGAGGGAAAAAGTTAAGAGTATATTTAACAAATATTATGTTAGTAAATATAATGAAAATATGATTGATGTAACTGATTATAATTGATTATTTTACCTTATTTATCTACAAGTTGACTTTATTTGATTTTGAATGGATACCATGTAAACATGTATATAAAAACTTTTGATTATTGGAATAGTACAATTATTAATTCTTTTTCCAATTACAAAGAGTGCTTTCCTGAAATTGTGTAAATAGTTAGTTTGTATATGTAAGGATGCTTTGTTTATGAAATTCTACCATTGATCTTGAATTGGAGGCCAAGGAAAAGGACAATGAAGGGCTTAATCTCAAAACCATGGTTTGTTCTCATCTGCATGTGCAGGTGCTCTGATATTTTGCTTTTCCTACTGGAAATCCATGCCGAATACCAATCAAGGTTATGGTTATTTCCTATTTTCCATGCTATATAAGAGCTGGACATCCTACTGTTGTCAAAAAAACAAGAGAATCTAAGCTTTTCACCTACTGCAGGAGCTACCAATATTTCCTATTTTCCATGCTATATAAGAGCTGGACATTCTACTGTTGTCGAAAAAACAAGAGAATGTAATCTTTTCACCTACTGCAGGAGCTACCAATTCAGTTGTTCTCCCTGGCTGTAGGCACTCTGATGCAATTTCCCAACTGATTTTTGTCGAGAAGAAGGGAGAAGCTGCTTGTTTTCCCATTTCCAGGCTGGCATCTGCTGGAGAAAAGAGTAATCTGGCTGTTGAAATGAAAGACAATACTGTAGTAGAGTAATATGTAGGTAATATGGTCTGTGTGTGTGAGTTTGGTTAGCGGAAGTTTCTCGCAATTTCAAATTGAGGTGAAGGAAACATACTGATTCTGTTTTATGTGGGATATGTTCCATATAACAAGTTGTATGGTCCATGCTTTTAATTCTTAGTTGCGCAGATTTGGTTGTCCAAGTGGTGAAAGTTTCAGGAGCTAAGGTGATTGTCTGAATAAGACTAGAATTGGAAGATGAAGGGATGTTTTTATTTTGGGAAAGGGTTCAAAAGGCCTGAGGGCATTCACTGTTTTTCAGCAGCGCAAAAATTTGATCAAATTTCTATTCTACTGCAGTAGATATATCTATCGGAAATGATTGCTGGCTTTGTTCCTTCCATGCTGAGGAAGTGTGATTTATTACAGGTGTGGGAATAAAAGCAGTAGCCTCAATATCATTCAGAAAATCAGTTATTAAATGACGAGTTTTTGATGTACCTCACAATCTGACATTGAAAGAAATGATTGCAGGAGATCAAGGCCTGGGACAGCAGGTGCTGTGCTGGTATTCTCACGATGCTGGGGATGAATCAAATAGAAATTTCCCATCTTACAACAATTACAGAGACATTTTCCTCAATGGCCAATCATGGCAACCTGAGAACTCAAAATTGAATGGAAGAGTTTAAGAGCTTCACAACCCATTAGTTTATGTGACAGGACAATGTCCTTTACATCTCCATAAGATAAGTTATGTCATAACTTTGGTGAAGAAATGCTGAATTTGGACAAAAAAAGATTTTGGTAGATTCTGAAACTTGACAATGTTGGAAAACTGAATATCCACTGGACAACTATAGAGATTGTTAGAGCATGTTTGTTAGAACATGCTAATACGATATGCTTTAAGAATATGCTAGTACATGCTCTTGTAGGGGCATTATATGACATTATATGATATTCTTATTTGTGAGATTGTTCATGAGGTTGTATATCATTCTCCTGTGCCTTCATCACATATGCCTTCTTGTCCACTTACCTCTTAGACTTCCGTCCATGGTTCTCATCGGATATCTGTTTTCTCTCTAGTTGAAGATCTTGAGCCAACCCCTATTGTCCTAGTTCTTTCATCTACAAATGCTATTGTTTGTTCTCGAGAAAAGAACCAATTTAGACCTTCCAATGTTGATGCAAAAAAGTTATCTCATTACAGCTATGCTTAGTATCCTCATCGCTTATGCTATTACATACTGGTGTTTCTTCTTTTAGGGGCTTTTAGGTCTCCTTTGGACTCTATTAGTGCACCTCGATCTCTATCTATGGTTATTTCTGATCATAATTGATGGGCAGCTATGAAGAGATGGCTTCATTTAAGCAAAATCATATGTTGGATCTAAGTACTTAGCCTCCTAGAAAGAAACCCATTGACTGTAAATGAATATTTACAAAAAAGTCAATCTGGATGACTCTTTGACTTAGTTTGAAACCCAGTGACTTGACGGTATACTCAGACATATAAGGTTGACTATACTGATATATTTTCTCCTATCGTTGAATTGACGCCTATAAGACTTCTCCTTTCGTTGGCTGATACTTATCACTAGTTTTTATATCAATTTGATGTCAAGAATACCTCATATAGTGATCTTCAAGACAAGGTTTATTTAGAGCAACTACTAGCGTATAGTGCTCATGGGATTTTAGGCCTGTCTTTTGGCTGAAGATAGTTATGTATGGTTTGAGATCACCCCCAAAGGCGTGATTTGGCAAGGTCTATGAAGTAATGTTGAGTTTTGGGCCCTCTTGGTGTGACAACGATCACTTTGTTTCTATAGTCATTCTAGTGTCAGGGGTATTCTTCTCAATATATATGTGGATGATATTTTAATTATTGATAATGCTAGTATAGGCATTACAAATCTAAAATTGTTTCTTTAAAGTCAATCTTAAAAAAATGTTCTCAAAAATTTGCATTATTATCTTAGCATTGAGGTTGCTAGATGCCTTCGTGGCTTTTTTTTTTTTTTTTTTGGGGCAGATGAAGCATAGCATGGATTTGCTTCTAGAGACAAGTATATCGAGCTTAAAACTTTATGATGCTCCAATGGATTCAAAAATTAAGCTATCTCAAAATGATGAGATCTTTAGTAACTAAAAAGGTATTACTAACTAGTTAGTAAGCTCAATTACTTTATTATTACACGTCTAGATATTGCTTTATTAGCATGTGTTGTGAGCTAATTTTTGTCTTCTCCTCATGTTTCTCATTGGGAGGCTATGATGCGTATTATGAGATATCAATGGTATGCTAAAAAGAGGCTAAGTTTACAAATATCATGGCCATACTTAGATTGAGGGCTTTTCCAATGCAAATTGGACTAGGTTAGCAAATAATCAGGAATTTAACACCCATTATTGTGTCTTTGCCTGAGGCAACCTTATGTTGTAGAAAAAATAAGAAACAAAATCTAGTAGCCAAATCAAGCACAAAATAAAAATAGATGTCTGAGGCAATAGTACGTTGTGAATGGATGAGATGGTCTATGCTCATGTTTTTAAGTTGTTGTTCTTCACCTATTTAGATAATGGAGACATTTCACTTTAAAAAAAAAATCAAAATCGATATCATCGAACATTGTTGGAAACAATCATTTCAAATACCCGAAAAGGGGGTGACCTAATCTATAGTGCCACAACATGATAACAATATAGTTTCTAGAGAAACTCGGACATATAGAAATGAAAATAATTTTTTCATCTTAAGTATGATCTATCTGATAATTTAGGCTATCAAGGGGATAGAGTCCTGCACATTCCTTAGCATTGCCCGTTATCCTTCGCAATTCTAAGTTCCAAAATTCATAATAATTAGACAAAATTAGTAACATAATTAAAATATTTGGTGAGTTTGCTAATTGATAATAGCATTTCATGTCAAGCCTAGAACAAACAGTATGGATCTTAACTTTAGGCCGTTGGTGATTTTGACTAATACTATTCCTGCCACCTTATATCCGTTAGCGATGCAAACCACAATGTTTCTCGAACTGGGTTCGTAAATATAAAAGAGTACAGCGTTACCGATCACGTGAATTGAAGCCCCAAAGTAAAACTATCCAAAGGTTGTTTTTCTTTGCTTTGGCACTTAAAGCCATGTGAAAATTACCTGTCCAAGCAATGGAATCAATTCCTATGGTATTCTTAGTAGGCATTGAAGAGCTAAATTGGTGGCTCAACATCCTATAAAGGTGTTCAAGCTGCTCTAGGCTGAAAAGAGTCGTCTCAGGTGCCTGTTTTTCTTCACTATGGGCCATGAACCCATGGCCTTCACGTGGTCGGTTGAGATTCCAGTCTGCTAGTTTCGCATGTATTTTCCAACATACATCCTTGGTGTGTCCCCTATCGCAAGGTCTACCTTGCTTCTTTAGTTTGCTGTCATGGGGATGATGAAACTGAGATCTTTGCACAGCAAGGGTAGAGCTCTTAGTAGCCGGTAGTGAGCCCATCATGAACATATTTCAACTCTCCTCTCGGCGAACTTCAGAGAAATTTCTCGAAGGTCAGGAAGAGGTTTCATTCCCATTATTCAGGCCAGTACTTCAATAAGGTTCCTATTTAGCCCTAATAAGAACTTGTAGATCCTCTTCCTTTCAACGATCTTTTTCTATCTAGCTCCATAGTCTGGGCAATCCCAACCATGTCTCAAACGTATCCAATCATTGCCAATGTCGAGTAAGGATATTAATGTATTAAGTGATTGGGAGATCCTCTTGAAACAAATCATGGAGAATACCAACGAATTCAAATAGTTCTAATGAATTTTCATTTGATGAGCATGTTCCCCTTGACGAATCTCATATTTCTTTTGTTGTTTCATAGAGAAGGAAATTTTCCCCATGTCAATGTTCATGGAATTAATCAACAATGACATGACCACAATGTTTTCAGCCTCCCAACTCTTGAACCTGGGATCATCTCTAGCTGGGGCGGAGGCACTTCCTGTGAGATAATCATCCTTGCCTTTGCCACATATGAACATTATCACCGATTTAGACCGTTACAGAAAATTTTGCCTATTCAGTTTGTGTCTTGTAATGGGAAGATGAGATACATCAGTAGCTCCATGGCTGATTGGTGTTATAGTTTAAGATTTTCGGGTTAAGTTTTTAGTAGGCATTTTGGCAGTTAGGGCGTACGTTGGCATACAAGCAGTTCTAGGGTTAGATAATGGGCCCTGACACCATGAAGGATAGTAGAGATTAACTTAGAGAACAATCATCCACTACTATTTATTCACGTAAAGAACACTTGTATGTTGGAATCTTCTTCTGTCAGAATCTGTTTGAAGACCATGGTGGTATCAAATAGGGGAACCTGGGCACAACAATTTGCCACTTATGTCCTAGTCTCCTCTTTGATCCTAATATCTACAATATATGTAATTAGGCAAAACAGAATCATGAAAGTATCAATAAAGCAGATCATTAATTCTCTATTATAAGAATAATTCAAAATAGTCAAAGAATAATTTAAAATATTACACAACTATTAAATGTTAACAAATCAGGATAATATATTGATTTATTTTTCTCCGATCTTCCTCATCTTTGTTATGACCTTCATTATCTCCAATATTGATCCAACAAATTCCGTGCCTGAATTGATATGAATAACTTCTAAAACAAATAACCTTTGCCATCATGAACAAAAGAACATATATCATAAACTAAAATTCATAACTTATCATTTAATGCAAAGGGAGCTTAAAGACTCCAAGGTATTCCAAACCTCTCTTATCGGCATAATAGATGAAAAGAAATCAAAAACCCTTCAAGTACAACAAAGATTGGGAAGGTAGTTCGAGGAGATGGTACACAAGTAGACGCTTGGAAATGTATGGGGATGAGGACATTACATGGTTAACTAACGTGTTTTAACAAAAACCTATTCAACAAAAAGATGCTGGATTAGTGGGGAAATAGCACATTAAGCCATTTACAAGGTCAAAGAAGACATACAAAGTTCCAAAATTAAGTTGACCAGTCAAAAGACGGAGCTATAGAAAAGATTTATTGAAAATAGTTGTCCTAACAGTAGAAAAACAACAAGCATTCATGTCAAAGTAGATTTACTATGGAAGTTGTCTATTTGTTAAGATGATTAATGTAGCACTTTAAAGAAGATAGAATGACATTCATATGTAGTTTATTAGAAAACGGCACACGATACAATCTCAAGATGAATGTTAGGAGGATTTTGGAGAGAGGAGGAATATCAATTGCACACATCCAAGTTATTAGATATGTATAATAGAAAGTGACTTGAGTGAAGGCTCGTGCAATGAGACCTAGAGTTTTGTGATCATTGTTTGATGATTGCTTTGAAGTCCATATCTATTGATCTTCGGTATGCACACTCAGGATAATGACAATTGGTGCATGCTTTTGTTGATTACATAGTTTTTTGTATATAAGTTGACTAGTTAACACTAAGTTCAAAGTTCACATGGTAACTTTAGAAAGTAAATGTTTTAGAATTACTAGAACAAAAAATGTAGAATGCAAGTTTAGTAATAACAAAAAGGTAGACAATGGCTGGGCAAGGATAGGGACTAAAATCATAAAAGCGATACTATTCCAATTATCTTTGGCCAACGATCTACAAATATGGGGAGATTGGTTACGATATTGCTCACAAAACCAAAATGGGTTGCATAAAGTGAAGCACATCAAGGATTTTGCATGATCAAAAAACCTCACAAAACCAAACTGGATGGACAATGGTAGACAAGGACAATGTAGCTTATTAATTTGAAAAAAGGCACACAATACAATCCTAAGATGAGTATTAGGAGGATTTTAGAGAAGGGAGGTATTTCACTTGCACACATCCAAGTTATTAGATATGTATAATAGGAAGTGACTTGAGTGAAGGCTTGTGCAATGAGACCTAGAGTTTTCTGATCATTATTCGATGGTTACCCTAAAGTCCATATCTATTGGCCTTTGGTGTATATATACTAAGCACACTCAAGATAATGACACTTGGCACATGTTTCTGTTGATGACATAGTTGTTTGTATATAAGTTGATTAGTTAACACTAAGTTGAAAGTTCACACGGTAACTTTAGAAGCTAAAGGTTTCAGAATTACTAGAACAAGGAATGTAGAATGCAAGTTTAGTAATAACAAAGAGGTAGACAATGGGTGGACAAGGATAGGGACTAAAAGCATAAAAGAGAGATTATTCCAAATATCTTTGGTCAAAGATTTACAAATATGGGGAGATTGGTTAGGATATTCCTCACAAAACAAAAGTGGTTGGATAAAGATAAGCATATTATGGATTTTGCATGATCAAAATACCTTGAAAACTTACAAAAATGTTTCATGAGGACTCTATTATGGAAGCCATGCTAAAAAGAGCTAGGTATTAGATGGTTAAATACCAAAATACTCTGAAAATGGTAGTAAGGGAAACAAAGAGGTTGACATTTTTGTGTTCATGTATGGAGAGAGAAGATTTGTAATGATTTTATGCAAGCAAAAGTTTAGATGGCACCAATAGAAGACAAAATGCAATAGGTGTTTGAGATGGTTTGGTCATATGAAGCAAAAACCACAAAATAGGCTTATAATGAGATGTAAGGGGTTGGCAGAAACTTATTGTAGAAGAGGTAAAGGAAGACCAAAGAATAGGTTGTGAGAAATCATCAAAAACAATCTTGCACATTTGGACCCAGCAAGAAATTGAAAACAAGGACAAAATGGCTTAAACCGTCTTGGTTAGATTCGACCAACTAATGCTACCCAGAAAAAAAGAAAAGAAAAGAAAAGGGAGTAGTGCAAAAAAATAACGAGTTTTACAGGAAGATAGTATAAAATATCCTAATTGAAATGATTAGAAAAATTTATCATTGTCAAATATATTCATAGTACATACATTGTTTTCTCAAATCATGTAAGGAATTAGTGAATATTCTTTAACATGCAATATTAAAATGATTTAAACTATCATATATTCTAAATTGTATTCCTTTATGATATGATAAAGATACATGCCCCATGTATAGCACGGGGTTATCCAACTAGTATTCATATAATGTCCATAATATTTTCATTTGCAAATTCCTTTATGATCAATTTTTAGATCTGCTGATGTTGAAGCATCTGTTCGGAATTTAGGCCACTGATTTTTGCACATTACAATAGAAATCAGAACGTTTGTGCCCAGCCCCACCCTTAATCAGATAAAGCTAAATCTTCAATAAGTGGACACCATAATAAACATCTTATTGAGTAGTGTTAAATGATGGTTCAAGTTGACACCTCAAAAAAAATAAAGAGAACAAAAGAAAAAGAAAAGTTGGGCCCATTTGTTTTAATTGCTATTTTAGAGTGACCTTAAAGTTCTCTAATCATTAATTTAAGAAATTCATTCTCGCTATTCTTATCACAATTTCTAATTTTTCATTGCACATCTAATTTTTGTGTTGCAATTGGATGTAAAATTAGGGTAATTACAACCTAATACTTCATTTTTGCCATTTAGATTAAAAAACCCTCAAGTTTCAATTTTCTTACATACAACCCTAACATTTATTATTCTGTTAGAATTCACCCAATCGATTAGTTTGGACGTCATGGCTCTTTTGAGTGAGGTGGCAAGCAAATTTGGAGGTGTAACCTAAACATTTACCTCATAGACCTCCGGCATTTGTCATGCCATTTGCAGGTATAATGCTGAGGCAAATACTAGTGGCATATATAACAGTTTAGGATAATATGTGATAATTTTGAAATAGGGGAAAATTACTCTTACAATCATAAATGCAATCATCAAAATATAGATTCTTAGCCAGTTACAAACTGAAGTTGCAATGCTAACCTAATTATAAGTTTGTTTTAGTTGTGCAATCCAATGGGGCCCTATAAATATAACCCATGGAATGCAGCACATGCAACTTGCAGTTCTCAAACTAAACCAACTAAAACTTGCTGGAATCAAATTAAACTCGTTTTAGTTTATAAAACAAATAGCAAAAAACCACTATTAAGAGCACTTAAAAAATAAACAGAGGAAAAACCCTTAATTACCATTTCAACTCAAGCCCATTCAGTCTCATCTCTCTGTCTTCCCCATCCCTATTGCAACTCAACTTTAAACCATCTATTATGTCCTTCTCCCTCTCTGGTACCATTCCACAGCTGATTTTTGCATTTTACTCAGAAATCTACACATAAGAAACTGAACTTGCAAGTTTCTCAGCTAAATTGACAGTCGCATATGAACTACTATTTCAATTTAGCACACACTCCATAACTGAAAATTGTAGCTCATCTTTGAACTTATAACTATGCCCTCAATACCCCAGTGCGAAGACAGTTGCAGTTAACATAATTTTGCATCATAGAAATCCAAAAGAAATTTGCTCTATGGAGACCTAGAGGTCACAGGTCAAAAAACAAAAGTCTCTCTACAATGCAAGAATAAATACATACATCTGATCTTCCCCAAACCCCACAATGTAAGCACCTCGTAAAAGGCGGTTGTCCTTCTTTGAAAGTCAAAAGGAAGAACAAAGCTTGCAGGTTTTCTAGCTATTGCTCTTTGAATTCCTGAAAAAGGCATATCCAACCATCCCTTATTACTAGGATTGCACTTAAGTCCCATCAGCAGAAGGTATTTTTCTATAGTAAACATAATATCTGGAAAATCCACTGCCAGGGATGTAGCAAAATAATTTGCTTCTCCCTGTTTTTAATATAATGTAGTAAAATGAGATCAATTTAGATACTAATGAATATTGGATTGAAATGATATCCACAAATTATGTTTGCCCAATTATCAAATTCCTGTGAACATGTGATGGCATCTCACTAAATGTCAGCTGTCTCCATTTGTCTCCTTCAATAAAGACTTCTGTCTCTCTCTCATGCACACACACACCAATGAGAAAGAGAGAGAGCTGAATGAGAATTAAACCAGCAATGCCTCAGTCACTTGAAAAGTAATGTGTGTCCATGCACACACAGGGTTGGGGAGATGAAACCAGCACTGCCACATTTTAGGTATCACAGATTTCAGTGAAAAAACATTACCTCGCCATTTTCTGGTTGTAATTCTGAAACAATATCCTTGACCAAATCTTCTCGACTACCAAGTGCCCACTCACTACAAAAGAAGCAAATAGGTCACTGTACAAACATAAACCCCACAAAAAAAAAGGAAAAATGAAGGAAGATCTTATTAGGTCTAAAAAAGGCTCAACTAGTTGCAATTTACTTATCTTAGTTGCCCTTTAGAATAAGCATCTGCTATTGAGATTAGTTCAGTAGGCTTAGACAACAATTGAAAGGTACTACAAACCACTGGAATATAGATATACAAATCAGCAGGATATGTTCTGTGCCACACATTAAAAAAATGCATTGACAGAATAACACTTCTGCAACTTCACAAGGAGGAGGCTGCAAGAACCAGGTCACAATATAACAGGAGGAATGTGACAAAACACCGACCAATTAACTTATAGCAATCTACAAAAGCATTTGTTCTTTTCATCCTTCGTATCCTAGCACCACCATGCTCCTTGCCGTGGCACAGGCCTTTGAGCTGATGGGGAGGGTGCTGATGAGAAAATTCTGCTACAATAATTGAACAAAATATCGGTGGATACATGTCGAGATCAAGATTTCTCAAGACTAATATCTCCCGATACCTAAAAAATATCCCGATATATCTCTGTATCGGTAATATATTACCGATACATCAGCCAAACGTAGGCCTAAATTTTTGGTTAGCTTAGACCTTGAAGCCTCAATCAAAATATTTTAAATATCACCTAAATATTCTAAGAAGCCAAAATCTACATGATTTATAGAAGTGTAAAACATGCATAGTTCAAAATTTTTGGGGTATTTTTACAGTTACTTAGAAAAATATCTATGAAGCTTAATATAAATAAAATTGACTAAAATTCTTCAAATATGTAAATATAAGATTAAAAATAGTTAATGTTTAATACATATGTCACTTTGACATCGTCATGAAAACTTTTGCTTTGCATCCACAACGTTCAATATTGATAAATTGTAATACCCAAAATTTCCATTGATTTATTTTGAATGTATTAATTATTTTAGACAATTTGCATGTGATAAAAATTAAATACATATTGTGAATTTTTGAGGATATTTGGATTAGCAACGTGGCGCTTGATGCGCACCCGAGGGGCACCTGAGTGCCGATTATAGAGAATTTGTGCCTGAGGTGCGATTGTGTTGACGCCTAAGCTCCGGTTGGATAATTAAAGAAGGGCAAAAAAAGAAAAAGGAAAGGAAATAAATAAATAAATGAAGAAATGGGAATATAAGGGAAGGAGGCATGCAGCAAAAGAAGAAGCGGCAACAGGGCAGGGGAAAGAGGAAAAGAAAAGAAAAGGAGGAGGGAGAGAGGAGAAATGAGGGCAGCGCATGCGAGAGGGGGAGAGGGAAATGGAGCAGGAGAGAGAAAGGAAAGAGAAGAGAGAGAGGAAGAAGAAAGCTGTAAAATCCCAAATTTTTATTTAATTTATTTTTGATAAAATTAATGTTTTGGATTAATTATAATATTAAGAATCAGCTGGGTTGGCACCTGAGCGCCGACTGAATTAAAGAAAATAATAATATTATTATTATTATTATATATGAAAGAGAGAGCCACGGGTAGCAGGGGAAAAGAAAAGGGAGGAAAGAAAAAGAAAAGGAAAAGAAGGAAATAAGGAGAAGAGCAAGAGGAAGGCACAGAGGCCAGCTGTCAACGAAGAGGGAGGTGGCGCAAGAGTGCAGCGGCAAGGGGACGCTGGCATCATCGCCATCACCGGTCATGAAATGCAATGGTGTCAGTGGAGGAAGGAAATCGTGAGCCACAGGAGGTAGCCACTGCCGTCGCCAGAGGATAAGATATTAAGGCAAGTAAATCCTTCCCATTGTTGATACTGATTTTGTGCGTGCATGTATCAATTTTAAGAAAATCAGCCGTAATTTTGGAAGGTATCGGGCAAAAACTATGCTCGGTTCGAGTATTTCGGAGCAAGGGGCAAAGAAAGAGAAGAAGAGGAAAAATAAGCAAAGAGAGGTGACGATGTGCAGGGAGGAGGCTCATGGCATGAAAGAAAAGCCGCGCAGGAAGAGAGAGAAAGCGCGTGTGCGAAGAGGAGAGAGAAAAGCTCGATTTGGGTATTTCAAAGCATCCATGTGTCAAACCCGCTTTGTATAAGGTAGAGGCAAGTATCATCCCGGCCTATCCTAGGTTTATTTCAATATTTGATATGTTTTGCTTGTGTATTTTATATCAGTATGTTTGTATGAAAATTGGAGGAGTCCAAGACCCAGTGGTCGATATATGTAGGATCATAGCAGTCCGAGACCTTGATGAGTCGATATGAGATGACCGAGAGCTACAAGCCTAAAATATAGCCAGGCTAACAGAGCCGATGATATGTGGTGGCTCAGAGCTACATACTTAAAATGTAGCCGGGCTATTAGAGCCGATGATATGTGGTAGCCAAGAGCTGCAGGTTGAAGCTGTAACCGATAATGATGATAAGGTGGCCGGGAGCTCCAGACCAAAATTGTAGTCGGGTTGAAGGAGCCGATAATATGTGGTAGCCAAGAGCTACAAACTTAAAATGTAGTCGAGTTAATCGAGCCGATGATATGTGGTGGTCGAGAACTATAGCTTAAGATATAGCTGGGCGAATGGAGCCAATGATAAAATATGGCCGAGAGCTGTCAGCCCAAACTGTAGCCGTTATGATGTGCAAATTGGATTTTGATTTGCATTTGCTGTGGGTGTGCGGTGATTTCGGTATATAATATGACGGAGTTTATTGGATTTTATATAAACTCTCCCTCCAATTTACATGTGATGTTTAATATATGTTTATAACGATGCTTGTTGAATATTTGGCTCATGTTTTTCTATTTTCTCCCCTGTAGAGTAGAAGGCTTGGATCTCAGTAGGAGCTCAATGGGATCTGAAGAGGCATCACTCGATCTAGTGAGTTTGGTATCTTCCTTACAACGTTTTAAAGTAGGTCATGTTTATATTGACCGGACAGTTGTCCAACGAGGTTTTGTGTGAGTTTGATTTGTCAAGTCCTTTATTTTGGTTTGTTACACCCAGATTTTGGGATTCTCAATTTATTATTGATTTTATTTAGGGTTTCTAATCTCATAAATAATAATTAATCAGACTTGCTAAGTTCCAGGGCATGATAGAAGCAGCGCACGGGTGAAGGTAGAGCAACGCGGAGGAGAGGCGCCCTACAAGAGAAAGTGGAGGGAGAGAAGTGCGCACAGGAAAGAGAAAGAGCGTGTTGTTCGAAAATTTCGGAGCATCCTTTTGTCTGATCTGCTTAGTAAGAGGTTGAGGCAAGTACCATCTAACCCTATCCTTTGTTTGATTTAGTGTCTGATAATGCTTATTTCCGATTTGAAAATTTTACAAACATGCATGTTATTTTTATATACCGTATCTATTTATTCTATACATGCATGTATGATTTACCGGTCGATTTGGGGATTTCATTCGGGTTTTGTATTTTTGGAGGATTTCACTATTTTATGAAAGCCTAAAAAATATTTGATACTACATATTTTTACATCACTATATCTGTATAGAAATGAACATTAAATCTTGCATGGGCCGTGTATTTTCACATTCATGTGCCGGAATTGTGGTCACTACTTTTGAATTTGTTATTAGATATTATAGCCAACTCTCAATTGGGAGATATTTATTATTGGAAATCCGTTTTCGCCGACAGGAAAGGCTTTATAGTAGTGACCCGCCCTTCTGGGTATTTAATTAAATTTTTTAATATATTCAAACATCATAATATATCTGACAAACTTGATAATTACGCCTAAAACCACAGGTGACAAAGCACAGTGAGCAACCTTACCTATGAGAGATAGAGTACATAAGTGGCCTAGCATACTGACTTAAACTGCATTTAATTTGATCTAAGGTTATCGAGTCAAGACTAACCCTTCCTCAAGTTAGTTTTTAAATAATCAGAATTGAGATTTAGTGCTTACTTTGCATTTCCGTATGGATTTGTATTCGGACTTTGTTTTTGAGTTTGCTAATTTCGCCCACAAAAGGGTTTTGATATGTCTCGTAGATTTAATTTTGATAATATGTTTTGATCCGGACTTTGGATTATCTATTTATGGTGCTTCTCTGGCTTTTGTTATATGTGCTTGCGATTGGATTATCTAGCTATTGAATTCTATCCCAGATCACAATTTGATCGGACATTGGATTAGACATTTATTTATCTGATTTGGCATCAAGATCAATTTTGTGATATATATATACATGGCCCGAGATGATTATTTTCTAATTGGATATTTGTTTTGATTTGATATTCCATGTGAGTACAAGACTACCATTAGATTTTAATATTGGATTCTATTTCAGATTAGATGATTGGATTTTGATATTGGCGATTTAGATTTATATCTATTATCTGATTTGACATTTATTCATTGGACCCTCCCTTTGATTTATTGGGCACATTTATTTACATATATGACACTTACTAAGCTTTAAACTCATGTTTTTCTATCTTATCCCTTCAGAGTAGGGGACTTAGATATCTTTGCAGGAGTTGGTCAAAATCTGACACAGCATCGTATATTCTAGTGAGTATTTCATCTATTTAGATGGATGATATCGGCTGTATTTCGCCTCTTTTTGGATGAATTCTGCCTTAGGTTGTTATTTGGGTCTATATGGACTAGACCTTTAAATATTTGAATTGACCGAATATAGGCTCATAGTTATGTTTTGAGAATAGTTGGGATATTATATTACACATTGAGCATACTTATGGTTGATTTGTTACCTCCCTTACGATAATTGTAGAGCAATTCATATTTAGATTGTCCGAACAGTTGTCTGATGAGGTCCTGTAATAAGTTGCTAGGCCTGACTGTTATTATTATTATTATTTTGGATAATTAATGTTGGATTTAATTACCTGTTATTTGGAATTTGATTATTTATTGATTTGACCTGCTTGGTTTTGGTTCGTTACAAACATATTACTAGATATCAACACAGCCTCAACAGATTCATATATTTTATCCATGATCAGCTAATGTGATTAATTATGTACATAATCCAAAGTTTATTTTAAGAAAAATCCTATTCTTAAGTGACTTTTAATCAACTTTTGTTTGTTTTTTATTAGGAAAATGTTGTTGAATGAAGAACGGCAAAATAGTCAGTTTACCTTACCCAAGCTTAACTGTTAATGTTGAAAAGCTTAATTTGAATACCTATGATTTTTCTCTACGAGCATTTCAAATTTCTAATGATTTCAGAAAGAAATAGATTTGCAAGATAAAAAATATTGGAAATTCACAAAACCTGAAAAGTTTGGGTCTTATATCGATTGGAAGAATTGGAGATCAATTTAGCATAATAGTCCTCAAAGATTTCAGGCAATACAAAAAGGGAAAGCAGGGCAAAAGAGAGGCTATTCAGCTTGGCTGGAGGGGAAATAAAAGGAGAAAGTGACAGCCAAAGGGGAACTAGACCGTACAAGAGCAAAATTCAGTTTTTGAGAGGCGGAAAAGAGAGAGAGAGAGCTTTTTGTTTTTACAGTGAAAAACAGGACCAAAGCAGAGGGTAAAATTTGAGCGAGGAGAGAGATCTGCAAAGTGTAAATAAGAAGAAAGTAAGCCGGCAGAGCACGGCAGTTTGGGGGCAGATTTTCATCTTTTCTTCTCCTTCAATCCTTTGCTCTTTCTTTGAAAAGATGAACTTCCAAATTTTCATATTTATTCTTAGTTCAAACATGACCTAAATTTTCATTTACTAGGGATTTATAAATAGAGATATTCTACATGGACTTGTATAATCTTTGAATAGATAAATTAAAGTTAATTTCTAATGTTGTATTTTATTCACATAGAAATATTTTATATAAATATTTGACCATAGTTTTGATGTAATATGGGATAAAGCATTAAATACCCTTACATCTTAATTGTGATTGTGATTAAATATTGTGCATCAAAAATTGAAGGGTAATACATAGGAATATCGAAGTGAAATAAACAATACCCTAGTATCTCTCTTTATTGAATTCAATCTCATCTTAGTATGATTTCTCCCGTAAGTAGTTATTCGGTTAGTTACTCTCTCATTTAATCTGGTTTTTTGGATAATATTAAAATAAAACTAATTTTGACATTTGGTAAAAATTTAGTGCTTGGGTAGACGATACTAAATATATCACTTTATTATTTTTTGATATTGGACAGTAGTGATATAACACAATATCAGCCTACAATAACAAAATGAAAAGTACCATGTCACAAGGACTGCTTCTCCAAAGCCCACAATTGTTGCTTTTTCAGGTCACTCAACACATCACAGCACAGCATCAAACTAAACCATAATCAGCCCCTCCAGGGGGTCAGCTAGTCAATCCTCTTTCTCCTTCCCATTTGATTTATGAATATTCCATGATAGTTGAAGCTACATTGTTCCAAGTTCCTATAAGCCTATCTCCCCACCTCCTATTGCCTCTAAGCTCAATTCCACACCAAAGCACAGTTGGAACTACATTTCAAGTTACCAAGCTATCATAAGCCCTTCTCTATCTTTTCTAGGCACTACTTCCAACTTATGAAAAATGTGTCCATTTATTATATTATCTTTCAGAGTTATGACACTCGTCCATCAAAGCATCCCCATTTCAGCTACACTTCAAAGGAACAATTAAAACAAGCCAAAGCTACCTTCCCACTAAAATAAAAAGCGACTTCACAGCCTTTCCTTGTAAATGATCCATCCATTCCTTATTAGGAATATATCTGGATGCATTTAGTTTATTCCATCATTTTAAATTTGCTAGGTTATGTTTTATCGATTACAACAATCCCCACAGCCTTAAAAAATGTGCAGGGATGCAGTCAATTGAACCACAGTATTATTCCCGATAAAGCAGCTAAAAGGTGCATCATTGTCATTTCAACAGCAGTATAAATAATGAACCTGAACCAGAAATTCAATTTTGTGAAGAAGGCTATAGAATAATACCATATAATATCTGAGCTAGAGTTACCTAGAACTATATCTACCAGAAAGGCACAGCTAATATATTGAGGATCAGGAAGCAATTTCTCCATGTACATCGACAACCAGGAATTTCTAATTAATCATTAACAGAAAATACTGTTTTTGAAAATCAAAGCATAAGCATTCCTTTGGCTCAACCGTTTAAGCTCTTACATTCCTCAGAATGATAATTACAGGAGCCATGGAACTGTGACTCCTTAGAAAAATATCAGATGTGCTAACGCTAGTTTTTGCAAGAATATGAGAAGAGAACAATTGCTTCTTCCTTCCTTTTTCACTTCATTATATATAATGGTAAGACAATACAACTAAGGAAATACAAAATTAGGAAACACAATAATCCTCCATTAATTTATGTTAATGATCTCTGTGCCTAATCTACTAAGTGTCGTAATACTCTAACTCAAACTGGTGTATAGATATCACTTAATCCTAATTCCAAGAAGATAAATTTCAGCCGACTACCATTAACAGACTTTGTGAATATATCAGCAACATGATCTCCAGAATTCACAAATGACATGCATATAACACATTCATGATTTTGTCTCTAAGAAAATATATATTAATTCTGATGTGCTTGGTTCTATCATGAAATATTAGATTAGCTGTGATAAATAGTGCAACTTTGTAATCAAAAATTAATTGGAGCAGAATACGAGAAAAAACAATTTCTTGAACAAAATGTTGTAACCATGATAACTCACTAGTAGTGTGGGTCATCAAAACTCGTATTTTGCTTATGCACTTGATCTTGTTATCGTTGTTTGCTAATTACTTATAAATGAAACACAGTTACCACTAAGGAATGTACAATACTCTATAGTATATCATGTATCAAAATAAGATCCTACCAAATTTGTATCTGTGAATCCTTCTACTTAAAGATGTCCATTAGATGTGTAGTAAACCAAGAAACTTCTTTAGATATTTAATATTAGGGCGTAACAACTTCCTAAGGGAAAACTCAATGAGGTTCTTAAAATCAACTCAAAACACTAACTATACAAAAACTGATGATAGTAAGTTGATTCAATATCCCAACTAGCCAACAAAACTAACTGGATTTTCAAATAATTGACTTTCATCAATTAGGAGCTTCATATTAAGGTCCATAAGAGTGTCCACGAACAAGTACCAAGAATACTAAACTCATTCAACATATAAAATACATTCGTCTGTTGAGAAATTTACACCTTTTCAAGACCTAGTAACTTCTATTCCAAAATAGCAACAAAGTTTACTTAAATCGTTTGTTTGAAATCATTGTTGTAGATAAATATTTCAACTGTGCAATTCCATCTACACCATTTCCAGTGATAAAAACATCATCGAATGTGGCCAGAAAAAATAATATATCCCTATTCTTCTACAAAAGAAATACTTATTGATAGTTTTGACAACATTGTAGACCAAATTCAAGGATGACCTCTGAAAACTTCCAATACCATGCTCTAGGTGACTGCTTTAGTGCATACAATGCCTTCTTAATATGCAAAGACAAATTTTGGAACTTACCTTGAGCAACAAACCCCAAAGGTTGCTCCATATAAACGTTTTCCAGCAAGTCAAATTGAAGAAATTCTATCTTAACCTCTAATTGAAATAGGGGCCAATCAAGATTTGCATTAATGGAAATGATAACCAAAGTATTAGACGTCTTAACAACATGAGAAAGTCTCATTGCAATCAATACTGTATGCTTGTGTGTAGCTTTTAAAGCTAGTCATGCTTTTAGCAACCAACAGCTTGTGTCACATGTGGTAAAGCAATAAGTCCCCACGTGTCATTTTCA
>JAOVVI020000688.1:0-22863 GCA_028571085.2 Nepenthes alata | reverse complement strand
CTACAATATTCTAAAATTATTCTCAGGAGTCCCCTAAAGAACACCCCTATGGATTGATGTTGGGATTTCAACTGGGTGTATTAGGCTCTAATATGCAGATAATGGATGGGCTCTAATCTTTTGTGTAGCACATGGCTTGGTTTGTCCCAGATTGAGCCAAAATGTTATTCCTATAAATTATTGATCTTTTCGACAGCCATCTTCCTTTGATGGCTTGTGAATGACAAGAGGCAGTTATCTGCTCTTGAACTACCTACAACCAAACATCTTTGTAATATGCCAGTTCTTATACCTTTCTTTCTCTCTTTTGTTTAGTGCTTTTAGTTGTGGTTCTTGTTGTGGAAATGTGGCCAAGGACCCACTCAAACTTGGTGTAGCATCTTCATATCATATCAATATAAATTTTCTCATGAACAGAAATGTATTACTATAGCTGGTTAACTTCATGTTGAAGAATGCATTATGTTTGACTGTCTTGTTGTGCTTGTGTCATTCAGTGACTAGTCACGAAGATATTACATTCTAAATGTCTAACTTACATTTCTGGTAAACCAGGACTAATGGGCAAGAGTGCAATTGTTAAATCGATTTGAATAAAGATTAACATGAATTTTTTATTGTATTGCATAATACAAGGTAAGACTATGTATAATAGACCTAAAGTGGTCCGATCATTCATTGGACCTCACGAATTGCCGGAGCTTCGTGCACTGGGCTATCTCTTTATAGTTACTTATCAGATTGTTTTGTGATATAGTTCAACACGGAGCTTTCTTAGGGTAGCGCATGGTGAAACCAGAAAGGCAATATTGTTGCATATGGCGATTTTGGATGCTTACTTGGTCTCAAAGTAGATTAAGTTAGAAAACAGAAATATTTAAATTATTTTTTGACCATTTGTTCTTTTAGCTGCTGGCCCTCCCCTTCATCAAATAAAACGATAAAAAAAATCCCTATCTGAATTCATTACTATTGTATCACAATTGGTGTTTCCAAAAGTACCTAATGTATAGACAAATTGATGACCAAGTGCAAAATGTTATGATGGTGAAAGTCATCAAAATATAGGGCAACAAAATGTTAATTTTCAGGAAAACTTCTTCTTAATTGCTGTTTTTTGTAACAGGTGTACTTTCTATATTTGGGTGATGGAAGTAGTTATAGGATTTTTTTCTCTCTGTCAGAGAGGGTTAGCTGTACTAAAATAGCTGATTTGTATTCTATGGACTAACAGTACATCTATCTTCTGATTTCATAAATATAAACTCTCACTTGAAATTCTTTTGTCACAATGCATGTAAACATTGGCATTTTTGTAGTGGGTATAAATTCTATACGAGTAGTGGCTAGTTAACCTAGTTAACTGTGTAAATTGTGACATTGGTGGTGAGTCTTGGTGCAATGATAAATTATTCCATGGTGGCCTGGAGGTATTGGTTTAAATTATGGAAATCTCTTTGCAATATATGGGCTTGGCCACATATATTCTGCAACTCCAGATCCTCTCTTTGGGAGCCTAACACATTTGGTCACCTTTTGTTTGCATGAAAGTTCTCTAATTTTCTTTTTCTTGTTGCCACCCATCCAGTCAGGAAGCTACCAAGTTGATGAAATATGGTGGCTTTGCTTTATTTGTGGCATTAATTGTATGAGGTTTCTGCAATTAGGTTTTGGTGTCATATTTGTTCCAATTTCTCTTTTTAATCTGTGGCAGATGATGGAGACCAACTGCATACTATATCCCAGTAAAAGGTTTGGGTCCATTCCAGGTTAGTTTTCTTCTAATTGCCTGATGTGTTATTTTATTTGATGTAATTGGTTAGATTGTACATACATAGGACCTTACCTAGAGGTTGCAATTTGGGAAGTGTAGTGCACTGGCCCACCTTTATATATATCTTCATATTGTTATATATAATGTTTACTTCATTATTTTGTCCTTGTATAATAAAGGACATGAAGGAGTAGATTCTCTTTGAAAAAACAAAAACGACAAGCAAACAGCAAAAACTAATTGGTTGCCTTCTCTAGCAAGATTCCTTTAACTGAGTCATTTGCATTTCCTGTTGAAATTTAAAGGAAGTTGTGGCACATTTTGACTTGTGTATCTCGAAGCTTGTTCTGCATGCATGTTCAGAATTTTGATTGATCATTAATGTTTTGTAACCTGCTTTGGTATTGATAGGTGTTGATGTTGGTCATCAGTTCTTTTCACGGGCAGAAATGGTTGCAGTAGGTTTTCATAGTCATTGGCTGAATGGAATTGATTATATGGGGCAGTCCTACAGCAAAGGGGTAATTCATCCTTTTCCACCTAACACCTTGTTGATAGAGGGTATAGTGTAACAGCTGTCTATTGTCCTTGCTATTGGTGGTATACAAGGAAAATATGGTTTTCTATGAGCGTTTTAAGGTTGTGCAATCTAAAAAAATTTGATGACCTGTATTTGTGCAATGGTGCGTTATTTTGTGGTCACATTGGTCAATGTCTGCATTTCCTACAATTGTGCCATGTGTATGTCTAATTCATCTAGTTCTTAGTTTGACATTATGCTATAAGTCAATTAATTCACACTTTTTTTTTTGGATTTTAGATAAATAGCTAAAAAATTTAAAATCAATCATTTTTCATTTTAATTTGAAATTTGAATATAGAATAATACTTTTCAATTGGCATGCTTAGAATAGGTCCTGAAGTTGTTTTGTGTTTCTGTAAATGTATTAAGTTTTATATTGCTCCTGCATCTTTGAGCTATTAATTTGTAATTAACTTTTTTGTTCTGAAAAGTTAATCCAAAATTCATGTTTTCATTATCATCAATAAAGGGAATCTCGCTTGGGTCCAATCGTAGCAGAAGTTAGACTGTTGCTGGTTATTGGAGGCTGGTGCAAGAATGCTATTGTAGATTACACTTGCTTCCTGTGTTGCACTTTATCTTCATTCTTCAATACAAATACATTTCATTAGAACTTATGCTTTTACTGTAATCTGTCAAGTTCATTTTTCAGTTCTTGTCTTGATGATATAGGAATTCAGTGGGTATAGGTTTCCTCTTGCTGTAGCCATTGTTTTATCCGGCCAGTATGAAGATGATGTGGACAACTCAGAGGATGTTGTATACACTGGTCAAGGTGGAAACAATTTACTCGGTGATAAGCATCAAATACGGGATCAAAAGATGGAGCGTGGCAATTTGGCCCTTAAGGTGCATATACTCATGGCTGTTGCTTGATATTATGTTGTCCATTCCAATAATCTCTCTGTGTGACATGTCATCCATAGCAACTGAACTCTGATATACCAGTGAACTGATTCCTTGAAATATCTGATAAGTTACTTCTTGTGATCCAACTTTATTGTGCATACCTTATAAATTTTCTGAATTTCAGATTACTTTAGTGGTGCACCTTTGTATCTGAATATTGAAGTTGTTTGCTCAGACTTGCTTGATTGCCATAATGAGATTTCTTGGTCTGTGAAGTTTCTTGATAATTCCAAAAGGTGCTTATATATGAGGTTTCATGAGTCAAGCTCTAGTTTGCATGGTTTATTGTTTGACAATTAATCATGTCAAATCTAGTGGTATGTTGTGATTCTTGTGAACCAAAATGTTGTATATTTGGTTTCATGAGTTGAGCTTCAATTGGCTTGGTTAGCTGTTTAACGATGATTGACAAATCTAGTAGTATGCTTCTTAAGCTTGGTTTGCCTGAACAGGAGTAGTTGAATGACTGAGGTATACTCGTTAAGCTTCATGAGTCATATTTGAATGGATTTATAACTGTGTAATCTTGAGTCGAATTTGAGTAGCTTGGCTTGTCTAATTCCCCCACCTGTAGGGTGGTGTGACATTTTGGTCATGTTGACTCCAAATTGGTTTACGTAACTGGAGTTGATGTCCTATCATCAACTGCATTTCAACGTCTGCATGTTTATTATAGGGTTCCGTTGTTGGATCTTTTCATTCT
Organism: Nepenthes alata; assembly: GCA_028571085.2. Lineage (NCBI taxonomy): Eukaryota > Viridiplantae > Streptophyta > Magnoliopsida > Caryophyllales > Nepenthaceae > Nepenthes > Nepenthes alata. The sequence goes on along the minus strand of JAOVVI020000688.1, from coordinate 18,894 downwards.
TTTATATTCTTGGTTATAAACCATTTTTTCTGAACTGGTGTCACATATATGGTATTCTTTGAAATTGAGTTATCTGAATTACTTAATGTTGTTTTGAGAATGCGAAAGGAATTCCATGTGATCAAAGCTCTGTCAAATGGATTCTCTAGTTATGACGTGATTAAATTTCTTAGTTTATGTAAATTTTTCTGATTAGCCTCCGATACAATCACTGGGCATCATTGGGTTTCGTTATATGGATTTTGGCAATTGCTGGATTCGGTAGTTTCAATAATACTTGCATATGCAGCTGCAATATCTTGTGTTTTAGGCTATGATGCACGGATACCAACACGGGAGACGAACATGACACGACATTGACATGCTATTTTATAAAATTCAAGGATACGGCACATTAGGGACATGTAAACTAAAATTATGGTTTATAATTTTTTTCAATTGATGAATACTATTATTTTATACTAAATTTGTGGGTTATCGCCTTCATTTGTGATGAATGAATCAAATTATTGCTTCATGAAAGATAGATTATGTTTTCACATTCATTTGTTTTACCTTTATATTCGTCTCCTATTTCTCGAGTTTTGAATCTGTATCTTATAAAAATTTAGTGAAAGAAAAGTGCCTCTTACCACGAAAGAAGTCTCTCTTGACTGTCAGATATTCTTTGGGAGTGGGACTATTGACATAAATGAGAGAGAGAGAGAGAGAGGCATAGCTTTAAGTTTTTAAAATTATAAAACAGTTCACATTTTTTGAAATTTACAAAATGGCCCATAGTTTTTTAAAAAATATAAAATTACTCAATATGTCCAAAATGTGTTGGGACTTATCCGGAGCTTGTCTAGAATGTATCCAAAAAACAAATTAACATATGTCGGAGTGCGTGCAATAATGTGTTCGAGCGTGTTCGGGGTGTGTCAATGTCTGATACTTGTCTGATACCGACTCTTTGAGCCTGAAAGGGTGTTGGTGCCTCCTAGCTTTCAGGCCTTAAAAGTTGGCCCAGTGCATGAGGCCTTTTAATTTTGAGACCCTAGGGCGGGGAATGCGGGGTTAGAAGTGGGCAGTAGCTATGTTGTGTATTGACATGGATGGGATATGTTAGACGCCGACTCAATTGCAAATTTGTCTTTTTATTTCTATTGGTTGGCTATGTAAAATGCAGAATAGCATGGAGCAGTGTTTGCCTGTCAGGGTTATCCGTGGTCATGATTCTAAAATCAGTTATGTTGGCAGAGTTTACACATATGATGGTCTGTATAAGGTAGGTGTTCATATCAAGATTCTCTTTAACTTTTCATTTAATCATATTGTCAGCGTGGATGTTATTGTGAGTAAATTGTTCCTATGATCTGTTGTTTTTCCCTATTGAAGATTATTTTTTCGTTTTTGGATGAATAATTTCGATCTTATGTCTTGGTGGTTAGTCGCCCCATTCTGTTGTATAGTGAAATTTAATTTTACTAACTGATTAGGGTTTTTGTTAGTTTACTGAAATTCAAAGGTTATCTTTTTTTGGTAGGTAAAGAGATTGACTGGTTATCAATGCCCCATTTATTTCATTTCATCTTATTTGATCTGGAAGTTGACAAGTGCTGAAAGCTTGAAGTGTTTGATTGGTAATTGGCGTGATTAGTTCTATTGATTTGATCTACAATTAAGTTGTCTCTGGTTAATGTCTTTTCTGGCTGATCTTATCTGAATGTAAGCATTATGATTGGTAACCAACAAAGAAATACTGGAGTTATGCTAGCAGGGAGAATCAGACAGGAACAAATTTATTTGATTCTCTCTATATTTAATTTTGTTTTGATTGTGTTGGATTTTCTTGTGATTTTAATATTATTACTGTTTATAACGTCATCTTTGATAATTTTATTTTTGTGATTCTAGCATTTCCTTTTTGGTTTTTTGATGAGTACAGTTCAAATAGAGCCATCATTCAACTGAAAATGAAGGTTGGCTCTTGAAAAAAACAAAATGACTTGGTGATGCCCATTGAAGGGTCATATAATAAAATGAAAAGAAGATAAGATTGGCTTATATTTACATTAATGCTCCATTTGTACAATGTATACAAAATTTTTTCGGTCTCCTAATTTGGGGTGTCTCTACCCTAATGTCGTCATTGTCTTATGGATGATCCACCAAAGTACAAGGGGAATCCATTAAGGTGAATAACTTACACCTTGGAGTGAGCTTTAAACTCCAAATCTCCCCGTCTGGAAAGTAGCTGGTAATGCCTCCATCTCTTCTGTAATCTGTTTATGGTAGCTCTTTAATTGAGAGGTTTTTTTACTTGTTCATCTACACTTAATCCTTATGATTTATGAGATATATTGGATCAGTAAAATAACCTAAGAAGGGTTTGTATTGGATCTTCATCGTGTTCTCTAACCTTTTTCTTCAAGGATACATCTGAAATAATGAATTGGAAACCCATTTGGTTCACCTAATGATTCTTCACTCCTTGATTTTTGGCTAACTATGTTTAGTAAAAAGCTCATATTTTGATGGCTTTTTAGCATTAATTATCACGCCAAAAGGAATTCTTGCCTCCATCCCTGGCTTGGACTCTGGTTAGGGTCTTTTTGAAAAACTTTGTTTCGGTTTGAATGTTTGTTCAATGGAGACTTCCTTCATTAAATAACCAATACAGTTACCTAATTACAATCTAATTACAATATATGCATATCTATAATTACAACCTTAATCAAATCAATCCCTAATTTCAAGCAATCACAATCTTCTAAATAAGGAAACTAAAAATACAATATATTACACGGCTGTCAAATATTACATTGTTGATATCCCCTCAAATTGATACTAGTTGATCCAAAAGTATCAATTTGTCAATCATTAATTGATTTGTTAGGGTGATGGAATTTTTGTGAACACATCAGTTGTCTGAATTTGTGTGGAAGAGTGATCACATTTTTGTCAAACACTTAATGAATGGAGGAGGGATGGCCTACTTTAATATGTTTTGTGCGTTTATGGAAAAACCGGATTGGAGGCAATTTGAATTACAGTAGCGTTATCAGCATGAAGTAAAATAGCATTAAACTGAGAAATGCTAAGTTCTCCTATGAAATCCCTAAGCCTCTAATCTCTGAGTTGGATGAAGACTTTGTGCTTTACTCAGACTCGGTAAAGGAATTCAAAACTTGGGTCTTGTTTCTTACTCTTCTAAGAAATATGAGAAACATTAAGGAACATACACCATGTAGTAATTGAACGGCGAGTATTTACATACTCAGCTTAGTAAACATCACTGGAGCTCATCAAATTTAATGAAGATCCTGTTGGAAAGAATAGGCCTCAACTAGGACTACCTTTTAGATAGTGAATAATACTTCATACCGCTGCAAGATGAGAAAGTTAGGGTGCTTGCATAAATTGACTGACTTGCTGAATTGTAAATGAAATATCCATCCTTTTAGTAGTAAGTAATACAAACTACTGATGAGCTATCTATACATAAATGAATTAGATAATATTCTCCCTTATATTGTTGAAGTTTCAATTTTACCTCCATAGGGGCAAGAACGAAAATTTTGAACTGATGACCAGCCAAATCGATGATCTCTTTTGTACTTTTGTTGGTGCAAGAGTATGTCCGTAGGAGTGAAATGTATCTCAAGACCAAGAAAACATCAACAAGCCGCAATGTTTCATTTGAAATGAGTTAACATGCTTCGAGGAGTCATGTAGATTTCTTCCTTGAGATTCCCTTATAAAAATACATTCTTCACGTTCATTTGTTTAAAAGACCAATCTTTTAAGGCAACAAGAGCCATAATGGTGTGTACATTAGTCAATTAAGATGCGGGAACAATTGTCTCCTCGTAGTTAAGACCATATTCTTGCCAAGGATGAAAATATCATTATGGATTGCGGTTTTGTATTGGACGTATTAGATAGTACGTATTGATATCAAAATTTTTTAAAAATTGTAAGCTAATAGGAACATATCAATCGACATAATAGTTGTATTAGCTAATATATTGAATATCAGTTAATTTGTCCCCTATATCGGATGATACGAGAAATTATCGTGATATTATCACGGTATCAGGAAATTTTGGTATCTAGAGGCTCTAATATCAATATATATTGGCTGATATTTACATCAATGATTTTTACCAATTTCCAAGAGATGCTAGGAGCGCCTTATACCTATCGATGGTTCCATTTGGTCAAAGTTTGATTGTATATATCCATTTATAACTAATAGCCTTTATTGTATCGAGATAAGGGGTTATGTCCCAGGTATTATTTTCCTTCAGAGCATGGAGCTCTTCTTGCATAGGTTGAAGCCAACATGGTTAAGTGGAAACCTGTGAGTGAGATGATGATACAGAGGTGGTATCCAAGGTTGTTTGGAGCTGTGTGAGAAAAATTTAACCTGTTGAAAGGTCAAGTGATTCTTTTTGACAATTGAAGTCAAGTGAAATGGAATCAAGTGTTAGCTTAGTGTGAAGAAGACGTGGTGGGTGATGTCTTTGATATACTATTCTGCGCTTAAGTCATTCAATAGTAAAAGACATATTATCAAAAGTAGGAAGACTGACATAAGTGGAATCAGGAAGAATGCGTGATTGAAAGAAATATTGGTTTTCAAGAAATTCGATGTGATGAAAAATACGAAGCTTATTGGTATCCGCATTGTTACATACAAACCATTTATGTGCATTGCTATTTCAAAGAAATGCACATTTAGCTTCTTGTAGCAAGCTTGTGATGTTTAGTAGAGGGTAAGTGAACCAAACACACAGCCATATATATGAATAGAGTGGTATTTCAGGTAGCACCAAACAAGTCCAAATTGGAGATAATAATGTAAATTTATGAGGCTAAGCAATTAATCAATTAAATAGCTGTAGTCAAGGTTTCTATCCAAAATTTTGTAGATAGAGAGGATGCAGTCAATAAGGTACCAGTAATATTTGAGAGACTGATTTTCATGCCCTGCTGTCTCATTTTGTTGTGGAATGTAAGGACGATAACGTTGAGAAATGATATCTATGTATTTAGATAAATATGAATAGTTTTAGACAAATATTCCTCTAGAGTTGGAGCATAAAACTTCAATAGAGGTAGAGAATTGTGTTTTAACAAAAGCAACAATGGAGTGAAAAACAGAGAACACCCAATATTTCAAGCGAAGAAAGTATGTAGTTATCAATGAACAAAATGAACAATACAACTACAGTTATCAATGAAGAAAATAAAGTACTTGTTTTGAGCATGTGAAATAAACAGACTTATACCCAACATATCGCTATGAATAATTTTAAAACTTGCAGAAGAATGACTATCATGTGAAGGAAAGGCTAAAGCTTTGCTTTTATGAAGTTTACAGGCGACAATTAGATGACTCTGGAAGAGATGAAAATGAATTTTTATTATCTAAGTAACCATGTTTCACAAGATTCGCAAAATTAGTCGAAGCAACATGATTTGGATGTCTAAATTTTTTATGCCATATAGTAATATCATTGGTAACGATGGTACAAGCTAGAGAGACATTAGTAGGAATAGAAAACTATAGAGGAAATAGATGTCATATTTTAGGCCCCTTCGCGATCGCCGTCGTTAACACTTGATTCTGCACCAACAACTCTTGCGATCAAAATGACCTACACAATTGCGATTTACTAATTGTCTAATAGAAATTAAACTACTAGACAATCCTAGATATACAAATACATTAGAAATGAGAGATTCCAAATTTCCAAATGTAACTATTGGAAGAGAATCACCGCTGATAACCTGAATAGTGAATTTGCTATTCACCGTCATACTTAGGAACATCATGTAAAGCTTCAATGCTTCTAGCCATATGCTTTGATGTAGTAGAATCCACTAAGGGGAAGTGAGAGTTTTTAATTTACCTTTCAAGCCAGGGCAGAGATAGTAGACACAAACATCTATTGCACTATCTTTGGTATGAGAGGAGGTGAGCGAGTGCATACAGTTGGCTGTGAAGTAGTGGAGTGGATCAGATAAGTATTTGAGACGGCTTGGACCCAGTGTGAAAACCTTAAGCTTGTCAATTTGGCAGTCATATGGAAAGAATCCTTAATAATTTTCTCCTGTTTTGCAATAATTACATAATATTTTACTACAATTGTTTGTAAGATGTCCAAATTCCTTAGAACTATAATATTGAGTTTGAGACTTGAATTTGCCCTTGCCTTAAGCGGGATATGCCATGTTAATCATTTTAGAAGTTATTATCTCTTGCATTATGCTAAGCTGAGTGGTTGGACGCTGCTTCTCTTGAAGAAATTCACCTAAGCATATATCAAATGTTGGGACGAGATTGCGATTCAGCAATCCAACCCAAATAATCTGAAATTCTGGTCAAAGCTTCTTCATAAACTGATCTTGAAAACTTTCAGCTTGAACATCCCAAGGGCTGCAAGTGCAAGGTTTGGAACTTTGGAATGAACTATGGTGGTATATTCACTTCATAAATTTTGAAATCCAACATAGAATTCCTCAACAGAGATATTATAATGTTTGTTGTTAGCAATCTCTAATCTTAATTAGATATTTTTCGCTTTATTTTTATAATTATAGATATGTCAGTGATAGTTCCGTATTTCCTTAGAAGTAGTGAAAGATCAAACATTATTCACCATATGTGGTTCAATTGAACCACTAAGACAAAATATGAATGTCCATGCTCTTCTGTTTATCAAGCGCTATTGACTTGTTGAGAGATTCGGATGATCCATCCAAACGACTCTAGAATTCTTTCCCTCTGACAAACATTTTAAATTAGAACTCACATGTGGAATACGTAGAGAATGCTGATAGAATCAAGGAGAATGATTCTATCAGCCCAAAAGACATCCACGAGAATTTCAAAGAAGGATCACAGCTCAAAATAAAAAATTGGTAATCGAGTTTGTGGGCTCTGATACCATAACAAACTGTGTTTTTGTTTCAATGCCTCAATGAAAACTTCTTTCTTTGAATAATCAAAACATTTCTTTAATTACAATCTAATTTTAATAAATGCATATCCCTAGTTACAGCCTTAATCTAATCAATCACTAATTACAAGCAATCCCAATATCCCAAACAAGGAAACTAAGATTACATAATATTACACGGCTGACAATTATATCATCTGATCACATTGTAAATTCTAATTGCCTTCCACAAACGTATACAAAAGGAGAGTGGATTGGCTTTGACACCAACCATTCCTTTCCACTTCATATTTATAGTTGATGACATCCTTCCACTTTGCCATGCCTTCATGTTGATAGATCCTTTGTCACTTTGTTAGAAGAGCTTAGCTCATCATTTTCATGGAGTGAACACCATGATCTCGAACTTCTGTTGAGTGTGTCACCATTTAATTGCAGTTCCTTTTTCAGTTCACGAAAGTTCACTCTAATAATGTTTAACCTTTTAGGTGATGCTTGTGATTGTGAATAGAGAGATAAAGTAAATCAGTTAGAACAATGAATAACGGTAAGCCTAACCCTCTTGGACTAATTGTTGCAGTTCCAGTCTGCTAGCTTTCTGTCAAACATTTCTACCAGGAGTTCCCAAACAGCTATAGTTTTATTGTTGACTCCAAAAGTAATGTAATAGGCTGTTTCTAAATAAGTGAGCTGTCTCTTCTAAATTGTCCACTTGTCTCACTGTAATAAGAATGGTTTTGCTCAAGTTGATTATTGACTGCCCTATTCTGTTACAATACAAGAGGATTGATCTTGAGTAATCTAGTTGGATAAAATCTACTCTGCTGAAGATACGAGACAGCTGGAAAAAGAGCAGTGCTTTAGGAATAATTGCTTGCTCTTTTATCCTTTGGAAATCCACCGATCAATCCTCCATACTGTTCCTTATTCACAGTCCTGCTCAATGCTTTCGTAAGGGAATGAAAGAGTTAAGGTGAACTGGGATCCCCTTATGAATGAAAGAAAAAAATGAACTAGCTTCCTTTTGACGAGAATGGAGAAGGAACCTATAGAAGCGTAAAAGCTTATCCAATTCCTCATCATATCACCATAATACACTATCCCCAAAACCCACCCTGTCAACACAAATCAGGAATATGCAAGCTGCTCCAGCACACACTATAGTTCTTTAATTCCTCCCTAGAAGTCCTTTGATTTTCATGGCCTGGCCTGGTCAATGCCTCACTGGGCCTTTTTGTTCTCTAGATTCAGTTTATGCATTCCCCTGGGAAACTTGGCCTTTTTTTGTGAACATTCTAGTTCATCTATAATCAGAGCATCTGTGAATAATCTGTCTGCCTGATACAACTTCCTTCTGATTGCCTGAGTAATCATTTCTATGCACGGTTTTCCTCTTGCTGTTTGCTCCTACCTTTGAAAGAATATTATTCATATTTTCTTGTAAGCTTTCAAGTTTAAAAGCTTTGGCCTGTGAAGCTGTGTGACCTCTAGCATTTTTGGAAGAAAACAAAAGTAAAACTTGCAAGCCCAAAGTTCCCAAGAGCCTTATGCCTCCTCAACCCCTTCACTGCAGTCAGGACTTCCATCTTTTGTTAAGGATCTTATGGAGAATCAGCTTTCTCTTGAGCTAAGGAATCATAAGCCAAGCTGTGTAAGCTCATGTAATTCTTTGAAGTACAACTATTTATTGAAGTCCACGTAATTTTCTGAACTTACTGCTAATCACCAGAAGTGTGTTATGCTCTTCAAACTGGTGCATGAAATGAACATATTTTACACTCTACTGGTTAAATTTCTTCTGTGTAGAAGTTAAAGTTATGCTAGCATCGTGACAATTTGTACTAATTATAAGCAAGGCATGATTGATTGGACTTTATTGAGCTTGGTATTCAGTCTCTCTCTCTCTCTCTCTCTCCTTGGTATTGCTTCCTGTCTCTCCCTTGGAAATTGCTTGATTTTTCTTCTCACCCTTTGCCCTTAATTCCTGCAATTTCACTCCCTTGTCCTGTATGGATTTGGGTTTTGAAGTTTAGTGTTCCGGATAACACATTTGCCTGCTCCAAACGCACCTAAAGGAGACACCCTATGCCAGCATTTATAGCCACCATTGTCCTCAACACTCCAAATTCTAAATTTTGTATTCTAATGGTCGGTATTATACATCCTTGAAAGTACCAATTGTGTAGTAGCTTTATATTTTGTTCTATTACTATTTTCATTTCCATTTTCAGAATAACAATACCATATCAAAACCAAGCCTGTACTGTATGGTCCATTGTATGGTCTGTTGCCTTCATTCAGCTTTTCCATTGTACATTTCCTTTTCTAGCACCAAATATGCATGGTTATGTTTTTATGGGTCCTACTAAAGTTTTCTTTGATTTTTCTCTGTTCTCTTTTTTGAGTAGCTTATTCTATCACCACACATCTCCATATAGTTAATGGTAATTCTTCAGTTAAATGATCAAACCTCTTATGCCTAACTCTCACAAATTTCTTCAATTGGCAGTCTGACTTTCTTCTATAGTTGTAGAAGTCCTATCGGTCCTGGTAGGGCTGCACAATTATCTTAACTTCTTTATGTCTACCATTCCAAACAGGTTCTCTATGGTTGTGTGTAGATGATGAGCTCAAGCAGTGGATTCAACCTTTTGCAATCCAGGGGTGGCTGCTTATATCTGACCCCCTTGACCCAAGATGTGGTAGCCTCTTGCATTGGGATGTGCTTTATCTTCATCTCTGCCAGTCCCAGATTGTTTTCATTTATATTGTTAATTGATTATCTAACACATAACCCCATACATTATTGCTGGCCTAATATCCTTGCTTTTGTATTTTCCTTTTAAGTTTGAACTGTATTTTTTGATCACACTATATATAATCACTCTCTACATCCAATCCTCTTTATTTGATGCATAATATCATCATTTATCACTTTGAAATAGTCCTTTGGTTGGCATTCCATCTCTGTGACTAGCTTTTCATTATCCGTTCCTTTAAGTGACTCCAACATGCTTTCCAAATATTTAACTCCTGGCTTCTGATGTGTTTCTTCAGAGTTGTAATCTAGAATTATCGTGCTTCTTGTGTCATATGATGTTATTATATCATATGCGAATTTTTGTAAGATGTATGACTCATTTTGACATGTCCAGTTATCCCTAGCTAAGGGCACCTTTGCTATCATCAAACCCTAATAAAAAAAAGCCTGAGCTGCCCCTTTGCCTGTAAACATTTTCATGGAAGCCACTAGTCGATTGACATGACTTTTATAATTTGGATGTAACATTTATGAAACGGAAGCACCATTTGTTTCTCCTGGATTCTCCATTAGACTTCTCTTGGGAATGCATACCTAAACCTTTGAACAACATGGGTAAATCCTTCCATAGTTTCTTAAATTGCTTCATCCGACATGTTAACAATGATAGTTTTATTAGTAGGCCTGCCTAGTATAAATCCAAACTGGTACCCTGAGATACTTTTATCGTGCCGTGAGATACATTCCATCTTTCCCTCCTATAAACTTCATAACATGACTACTCACTTAACCCCTCTACTACATTTGTAGAATTGAATCTCCAGTTTGGCTTCATAAATAGATATAAATGTGCTCATTCTCCATTTCTCAGGCATCTCCTTGCTTGCTTACTCTCTTTTGATATACTGATAAAACCAGTGGTTTGCGTTTGCCGACAAGTCACTAGGCGCCCCTTAAAGCATTTCACTTGATTGAAGCTTTTTGATTTTTGTGTTTTACTAGTCCAAATAAATCCTTTACTATCTCTTCCTTGTAAAGTTTCTTATTTTAGGATATCAAATTGTTTTAATTTTTCAGGTAATATCTGTTAATGCCTTCAAATATCTTTGAATATCTTTTACTAATTCAAAATTTGTCTTGAAATTTGTGCCTCTTTTAGGAAATAGTTTAGGAGTGTGTCAGAAAAACTATTTAAACTGCTTTGCTATTTTATTTTTTGAAGTAAATGGATTTGTACCATTTGGTATTGTGATGAGTTTACTGATGGACTGCAAGGTCTTTCCTACATCACTTGGTCCTATCATGGGTCCCTTGAAAGGTTTGTGTGTCACCCATCTTAGCTTCTTATAAAACCCTCAATGTTTTATTTTTTCAAATTGTTGCCTCTTTTTTCTTTTTCTTTTTTTGTTAAACTTTCTTGAAATGCAATTTTAAATCTTAAATTTCTTTATAATGTCATTTTTGTTATTTTGTGTGGAAAAGAATGGGTTTTGTTTGTTTTGAGTTTGACCATGGAATGTGGGTTGTCCTACATGTTTGGGACCTGCCATGGGTCACTTAAAAAGGTTGAGTATCAAGTTTCTAGGCTTTCTAAGGACACCCTTGGGTTTGCTTTTTCTTTTCTTCTAAAACTCTCTCTCTCTCTCTCTCTCTCTCCCCTTGCTCCCTCCCTTGCTAACTCGCTCGAGACAGCAACCAATCTGTATTAACATTTTATTGACAAGTTAAAACGGTGGAATTACTGGATATGCAATTTTAGCTTGTCCCATTGTGTGAAAGTTAAGTTTTGCATCAGAGGGCTAGTTAATGTCCGATTGTGTGCTTGATGTCTAGCTCCAGGTGGAAAATCATCTTGAGAAAATGCTCTTTTCTTCTTGTATTCCATTGTGGATCCCTGTTCAGAGGTACCACAATTTTGTCCATGTTCAGCTAAAAATCATTATACATTGCCTGGGCTATTTTATCTGATTATAAATCTGCTAAATTTCCTTTACAGTTACCAAAACCTCTCGCTTGTTCTATGAGTGATATAGTTCCATGAGTGATATCTTTAGTCTTGTGAAGGATAAGCTATACATTGCCTGGGATCTTGAGAAAATGTCCGATTGTGTGCTTGATGTCTAGTTCCAGGTGGAAAATTATCTTGAGCAAATACTCTTTTCTTCTTGTATTCCATTGTGGATCCCTGTTCAGAGCTACCACAATTTTGTCCATGTTCAGCTAAAAATCATTATACATTGCCTGGGCTGTTTTATCTGATTATAAATCTGCTGGATTTCCTTTACAGTTACCAAAACCTCTAGCTTGTTCTATGGGTGATATAGTTCCATGAGTGATATCTTTAGTCTTGTGAAGGATAAGCTATACATTGTCAGTTTCATGCAACTATAGTGTGCATGGTGGTGAATGTAAGTGCCATTAAGGAATCCTTATTGCTTTGTCTAGGGTTCTTATTCTATATATAGTTGAATCCATGCCATTTCTAGTGATGGATTTTGTAAGCGGCTGCAGAGGAATTGATAAAAATAGAATAAAGAAGTCATAAAGAGGACACAACTTGGGAAAAAACGTTTGAGAGCAAAAATGAGTTCTGCCACCGGAAGATAGTCGTTGTAGTGTAAGGCTCAGAATCATATCATCATATTCATAGACGCATCTCTATACCCATCGTTAGATAAAGGATGATAGGAGCCATCATGAAGTTTCAGAAACAAAACCTCATAAGCACATGAACAAAGGTAGCGGCTGAGGAGAATAAAATCCCAATCTTCCAGGTGGAAGAAAGTCCCAAAATGTGGCAACAAGATGAGCCAGGTGGAGGCAATCACAGTCGCATAGGTGGCTAAATCTCCACCGTTTGACAAGAGAGTGGGGATTGAGGAAGACAGTTGTTGGAGAGGTTCAAACTTACATGAGAAGCACTTGCGAGGCGTGGCTGATGGATAAAATGCAGCTAGCAGGGTCACGTGTGAGGCACATGATGGAGGGAAGCTAAATTAATTCTTTTGTTTTAATCTGTTTTGCTTCTTGTTGTAATAATCTTCTTTTAGAAAAATCAGAATTATTAGGAATATATTCTCAAATATCTGTATAAATTATGGGAGGGAGATGAGAGTGGGACGAGAGGAATTTATCTAGGAACAAGAGTTCTTCTCCATTGTTTGGCAAGAGAGTGGGGAATATAGGAAGACAGTTGTTTGAGAGGTTTCAACTCACGTGAGAACCATGTGAGACACGACTAATGGGATAAAAATGCAGCTAGGAGGGTCATGTGTGAGGCACATGAAGAAGGGAAGCTAAATGGACTCTTTTTTTTTAATCGGTTTTGCCTTTTGTTGTAACTACCTATTTTTAGGAAAATTAGAATCATTAGGAACATATTCTCTAAAATCAGTATAAGTTGGGAGGGTGATCAGAGTGAGTGTAGAGAAATTTACCTGGAAACAAGAGTTTTTTGGGAGATCCTTCCCTTTTCAAATTGGAAACTCTAAGGGCCTATTCAATAAGTCCAAAATTGGGGCTGTTTTCTATAAATTTTGAAGAAAACAGAATATTTAGAAAGTGTGCTCAAATCTGTCTGTTTTTTATTTAAAAAACTGGAAAAGAGTTTTTCAGTTTTTCAATTTTGTACCCAAATTTGAGAAACTTAGAAAACATAAAAAAGATCTTTTCAAAATTTTAAACTAACTGTAGTGCAAAGGTTTTTATAATTTTTTAAATCCTACTTATATAATAATGTTTTAAAAATGTTTGATTATGAAAATAGTATTTTGTAAGTTTATAAAATATAAATTTGTTCATTTAATAAATACTAAAATTTTGATCCAACTTATAATCAATTTTTTTGCATTTTTTAATTTTTTTTATTTGAGTTAATATTTTTATAAGAATTATTAAATTGATGAGAATTATACTTTCATTCAAAAATATAATTATTGATATGGTAAATCAAAAAATATTGTCTTTTAAATCAATATTTAAGTTGTTTGATAATGACAATATTTAGATCATCATTTAACATTTTCTATGACTAAAGAAAATATTATTTATTGTTAATTTATTGAAATAATTAAACTAACTATATTGTAATAATTAAAGAATCCTCATTATTATAAATAATTTGTAATTAATATATATCTTTGACTTGTTTAGAATTCAATATATAAGTGCGGCCATAAAAAAATATGTATTAATATACTTAGACTTGAATAATTAATTTTATAATGATAAAATTGAATTTGGGTTTAACTCAGTACTTTATTGAGTTTGTGTCAAATGAGTGAAATTCATATTTCTGACTAGCAATAGTTGATGATTAAGTAATAAATACATATATTACATGTAAAAATATATAAATCATGTCATTTTATTTGATAGATTATAATTAAAAATTAAATTCGATATGATTTGCTATAATACGGTACATAGATTTTTATGACTTTCGATAATTTTGAAACAAACTATTACAAAATGACTTTGATCAGTTAGTTTATTGTAAATGAATATATTTAGTAAATTTATCAGGTAATTTGACAATTAATAATTCTTATTATATATTGGATTATTAAAAATTTAGAAACAAATATTAATAAAGATTAACTTGTTAAAATGTTTATATTTATAATAAAAATAAATGAACATGTTTTTCAGGAAAACATAGAAAATAGAAAAGTTGAAAAGGAAAAGAAAACTAGAAAATGGGAAACAGAAAATCGTTTCCCCAACTAATAGGGCCTAATTTTTTTCTTTCTAGTTTTCTAAGTTTCTTCCCTCTCGCCATTCTTGTACTCTTCACTGATTTTAGTAAAGAAGAAGTTTATTCCTCGGTCTGAGTCTTACAGATTTGTCTGTGCATAATTTGTTGCATTTAGTTTTGGTACTAGACTCAATAGAATTTTATATCTTCTTTCTTTCAACTATGTGCAGGTTGTGCAATATTGGCCAGAAAAGGGTGTTTCTAACTATACTGTTTATAAGTTTCGATTAAAGCGGCTTGAAGGCCAGCCTGATTTGACTACTAATCAGGTTAGTGGTTTTTGGAATTTTTGTAATTTTTTGATTTTTTACTGAAGCTTTTCACCTATCTCTGACCCCTATCATGTTTAGCTGGTCACTGTGAATTATCTATCTAAATAAATGACTTTGAGTCCCTTCTCCCCAATTATTGATTTTCTCTGATATTTCAAATCATTGAAACATTCTTGGAATTAAAGGACAAAATTGAATATAAAGGCCCCTATGAAGTTCAAGTTGGGACAAAGGGGTTAATATACACAAGGTTACGTGGCAAGATTGTTTTCTGCTGCTTAAACATTCAAGCAATGTGAAATTTCCTATTAAATCAGCGGATGATAATGCGCTTTTAAATCAGTTGTCACCTGCTTGACCTCACTTTAGAATATGTGCTGTAGATGGTGAAGGTGGGTTTAGTAAGGTTTCTGTTAGGAATTCGTTTAACTTCTTAAGAAGGTGAATTGTGCTGTTAAAGTGATTTCAACTGAAGGACCAATTTGAAGCTGCTTTAAGCAACTTACCCGATACACCCAAATAGGATTTTGAGGCATTTTTCCCTGAAAAGAGCATTCCCATTTCACACTTCAATAACTTTTTTCCAGAAGCTGTGCTCAACCAACATCCTTGCTAAAGTGCCAGCAGTCCAAATGGGCTCTAAAAGACGTATTGTTTGGGAATTTTTTTGAAGTTCGGGTGAGAGAGTGTTTGGCTTTGTGATTAGGGTTGGTGGAGGAAATTGGAAGCATGGCTCTGTAACTTCTTTGAAGCCTTCAGGCAAAATTAATTTTGTGTCTGTATTTTGCTTTTGGATATTAAGGGTCAAAAACTAGAGCTGGCAAAAGTCTATTTTCTCAGAAGCATGCACAAGGCTGCCCATAATCAATAGGTCGGAGGGAGAGTCTGCATTTGTGTTGTACACCATGTTACTGATTTCTGTTCGTTTGATATGGACTTGATATCTTATAGCCTTTTTATTGGGGGTGATCTTGTCTGATTAGACCTGAAATTTCATGAAGTTTTCAGGAGGTGCTAAACTCTTTAGAGGTGGTGATGTGGATGTATTTAGAGGTGCTTACTTATGGGCTTTGCTTATGCTTAAAAGTTGGGCCTATTTATGGTGGTTACTTTTGCTAAAAGCCCAAGTGATGAGAAATTTTTTGTGAAGGCTTGGAAGAAGTTAACAAGATCTTAAAATAAGAGGTTGAGAATTGCAAATTAAAATTTCTTTCTTGCATGGTGCTGCAAAATTAAGCCCTGTGGGCCTTATGTCTTGGTTTGTAATAGCAAGTAAATATTTCCAGACTTCAACCCTATTTGCTTTCACGGTCTGATTTTTCTAACAAAAAACCGGTTCAGTGCATCCAGTTCTCCATGAGAACGAACGCTAACCAAGTTGACCCATGAGCACACTTAAGGGTCGAGGTCGAACCCGGGATACAAATGCGAAAATGACACCAGTGCCGAGTACGTAGAATGCAAGTAATTTGCTAATTAAAAGTGTAAAAATATAAGTAATCAATAGTAATAAGACAACAATTGGATATGGAAGAAAATTTTAAAAATTTATTCCCTCATAATAGAAGGTTTTGGGTCTTTTGGTTTTTGGCGTTAGTTTACATTAAAAGTTCTCAACCTTCATAATGGGATATATAAATTTTTTATAATACTAAATCTTCGACCTATAATCACCTGAATTCTTAAAAAAATTAAAGATATAAGAAAAATTATGTAAACATTTACATGGTCAGTTTGGATTCTAATATCCTCTTGCTAAATTGCCGACGTTCTCGTTGACTTGATCTTTAATCTCATGTTTTCAGCAAGTTCCCAACTTGTTTCTTTTGTTGGTCTCCCGCTCCACTTCATTAACACCTTTTTCTTCTTTTTCCTCGATGATGTAGTTACTTCCCGTTCCGCAATGATTTCTTCAACTTCTAGTGCTTGTGATGGCTTCAATCTATTGTTGGTGCATTGTGACAGCATGTGTGAAGGGTCTTCTGCGTTAAGATAATATGGCTTAAAGCAGTTCACATTGAAAATTGGGTGGACCTTCGTTGATTTTGGAAAATCTATCTAGTACGAGGCTTTCCCCACAAGAGCAATGATCTTTATAGGGCCTTCGTATTTCCATAGGAGGCACTTGTCTCTTCCTCTAGGGTACTCCATTTGCTCTTGGAGAAACTGTACTAATATAATATCTCCAATACTAAATTGCGCAAGCTGCCTCGTATGATTTGGCCACTTCTTGTTCTTGTAAGACACTTTCTCCAAGAAAGCTTTGGCAATCTTTGCATTTTGCTTCTACTTTTGAACAAAATTGTAAGCACGAGGACACACATAACTATTTATTGTTTGGTCACAATGTGTGGATGAAGCGGCCACTGACGTGTTATAATCTCGAAAGAACTTTTATTTGAAGTAAAGAACTTTTGAATGTTAAAACAAAATTGAACAAAATCTAGGGTATTCACCCAATCATTTTGGCTGGTACTCACAAAATGTCACAGGTACTTTTCGAGTAGGCCATTAAATTTTTTTGTCTGACTGTCACTTTGAGAATGGTAGCTCGTTGTGATATTTAATTATGAATTAGGCCGTCTGAAGAGTTCTAACCGAAAGGCTCTAACAAAGCACTCGTCTCTGTCGCTCACAATGCCTTGGGGCACTCTGCAGTCTTTGAAGTTGTGCTTGAAGAAAAGGGATGCTATCTCCTCCCCTGAACAATCTATTGATGCCAGAGCAAGTGGTGTACTTTGAAGAGCAATTCACGACCACCAAGATGTACGAGTACTTACCAAAATTGGGCAGTTCTGTAATAAAGTTGAGGGAAACAATTTTCTAGGGTTGACTAGATATAGTGAGGGGCTCCAACATCCTCCTCATCTTTTGACGTTCAAATCTTATCTGGTTGACACTTGAGATATGTCTTCGTGTAGCTCAACACATCATCCTTTATCTTGGGCTAGTAATAGCCCTTGTGTAGTAGGCTTAGAATTCACTGTCACCTTGGATGACCAGCACATAGAGTGCCATGACAGTCCGGGAGGATCATCCTCCTTAGTCCTCCAGCTTTATGTATAAAAACATGGTTTCCTTTTGTGAAAATCAAACCTTCGTCTGCCTAGAATCTTTGAGTCTTGCCTTCCTGATAAATCAAAGCAGTGTCACTGCTATTGGGTCCTTCTCAAGGCTTTGCTTTCTTGTTTTTTGATGGTCATGACAATCTCGCTTGTTGATAGGATCGGTCTTTTACTAAGGGCATCCGCAGTCTGGTTCTTGCATCCAAATTTGTGCTCTAGTTCCATGTCAAATTCCTCTAAGAACTCCTGCTATTGAGTCTACTATGATATTAACTTCAGTTGGGTGAGGATATGGTTGGCAATACTATTGATAGTTTTCACCACGAACATGGTGCCAAGCTTATAATGCCTCCAAGTCTTTCTCATGGGTTGTATAACGTTGTTCGGCCTTGTTTAGTTTCCTACTCTTGTAGGATATTGGATGACCTTTGTGCTTAGTAACATCCGAGAGTAACATCGGCTGTATTGGTCTGCACATTAAAATGCTCAGTAACATCTGGAAGTGTGACGGAACGGATTTTTTTTTTTATTCCGTCATTCATAACACAGGATCACAGATGCCATCTAGGATCCATATACTTTTAACAATAAGAAGCATAGCGGAAGTTACTCTAACATCTTGCGGAAACATTCATATTCATACGAAGGTGTTCATTTCCGAATACATAAATAAAATGTCTATCTAAACAAGTTATTACAATAATATTCTCCAAAATTAGCTTCCGAGTCTTTAATAATTCTTCAGTCAACCTCTAATCACTGCAACTCGTCAGCCACAAGCTCTAAGTCTCATCTGGAGGGGGGAAAACATAAAACAGTGAGCCGAGGCCCACCAAGTTACATGCAGGTATACAGTAAAATATGTATGCGGAACATAACTCAGCAAAACGAATACTATCACACATAACTCTACAAGTGCCATAGGAAAGCGATTCATAACAGAAATATGATGCAGACGTATACGGAACTATCAAAAATAGAAACGGTCTTCGAAAATCAGAGATTATTGTACTTACTTTCCAGAAAATAGAAGTCGGTCTTACTTTTACAGAAAACTCATTTTTATCGGGACCCACTAGTAGGTCCACTA
>JAOVVI020000687.1:0-29144 GCA_028571085.2 Nepenthes alata | reverse complement strand
CTCATTCTTGCTATTTTTCAGATGACGGAAGGTTTATAAAAGGCAAAGTGGAGTAGAACTTTATGGAGTAGCTAAATGACTTAGCTGACCGGAGCAGATCTATGAATAGCTTTATACATTTTATCTTTTGATGTTTTAGAGAAGACATGTAAAGATTATTCTGCTGTTATAAACCTATAAATATTAGCAGGTTTTCGTGATTATTTTTGAATAATTGAAATTAATAATTTCTAGTATGTATCTCAGGGTTGAATGAAGAAAAGAAAATATTTTATGTCCACCTATTTATCCTTTTATAAATTATATAAAAGCAAGGATTTAGAATTAACGGTGGCTTTAGATGGTGGTTAAAAAGTCGGGTCGTCACAGTTGAGATGTGGAAATGGTCAAGCACATGATAGAGAGGCTGAGCATCTAAATCTATTGAATAAAATAGCAAGACTTAAAGGTCTTAGAAGGTCTTATCCGGATGAGGACTGGGGGATGGAGTGTTGAAGAAGGATCCAATGAGAATTAACTTAGAATGACCTTGGTTCGAGGACTTAGGATTAGGGGAAGCTTGCGTAGCATGGCAAGTGAGACGGATAAGTTAAAATCGTCTGCCCTGATGGAAGGTAAGATTCCTAGATTTGATATTGTAACCCATATATCTTTTTAGGATCCTGAATATAATATTTTTTATTTGTGATTTCTAAGTTTATTTGTTTATTTAAGGATCTAGGCTTGATACTACCAGTATCAAGGTCTACGACATTTTCTTGGGTCTGTAGATATGATTGGCTGGGATGAATTAAATTATTTTGAGGTATCAAGCTTTGATTTGATTTTGGCAATAATTTGGTTAACAAGCTGCTATACTAGTGTTAATTGGATTGGTAAGGATATTACATCCTGTAATTTGATTGTAAGATTTTGAACATAAGTTTGAATTGATCGAGGTATCAGGAAATTAGTATCATTTTACCTACGAACCGTTTACCAAGGATTTGCGCCTAGTCCATTTAGCATAAGAAACCACATCTGGAGGTCATTCGTGGTTAATGAGGAGTTTGGCCGTGTGAATATTTGAATATGTTTTTAGAAGGAAGATTAGGTGATTGATCTTTTAGTCGGTAATTCGAGATTGTGCCGAAATCGACACTGATCTTTAAGGATTTTGTACAAAATCGAGAAATCATCGGTTAGGTGCCATTGTGGGATACTCTAGAACCTTTGAGGCACGTAAGACAAACCAATGAGATTATCTGTGGATTTTTAAAAATTAGGTTGCCCAGGTGATTAATAATTTGATAAACGGGCACAGTGAATAAATAGGTGAATTATTTGATCTATTGCAGGGGCTTGATAACTTCAAAGATCGATTTGTACCTATAGCGTTGTTGATGTAATAATTAAGAATTGTGCTCGTGGCAGCAATCGAGAAAAGATGTGGCCGTTGCAAGTTTTGATGATACCGTTTGGGTTTGAAGATTCATTGGCATATCTATGAATTTTATGGGTTGGATCTTTGGGCAATATTTGGATTAGTACTGTGATGGCCTCAGTGAGAAACTCAAAGATTCATAGGGAGTGTGAACCTTGTTTGAGGGTTGTGTCATGAATTAAGAAGACTATTAACTGTGTGCTCGATTGAGGTGAGAGTGTGAGTTTTGGTAAGGGAAGAGGACGTATTGGCCATGCAGATTCTTCAATAGCACGAATATGGTCCTGCAAGGATTTTAAGTGATAGCTCATTTGGGAAGAATTAATTGATGTTGCAAAAGTGCATGTTTTTCTTTGGTCTAGGTAAATTCGGGGAGATGTCCGTTAAGTTTTCCTTGAGGTTTTGCAATGTTCACAGAGCCTTGACTTAGAAGCAATCAGCATCTATCAAAAGTAAGGTATGAGGAACAACCTTCTAGGTTTGAATGGTAATTGTTGATCATGTTATTTTGGTTAATCCTTGATGGATCAAGTGTATTGTTGTAGCATGTGATGCCTTGAGAAAAAATTTGGAATTATGCTTTTCCTACCTTAGGTGTAGATGATTGCCCTTTTGGTTAAATGGGGGAGAAACCCATAATCGGAATTACCCCCAACTGTAGTTTGAAGTTAGCAATTGGGGTCGTTGCTTTCAGAGTTTATAGGTTTTGCTTATGAGTGAAATTACTGTCTAGCTAATTCTAAGGTCTGAGTAGTCATGTCATGCTGAGGACATGGTCTTGCATTAGCACAAATGGATAAGCTATTTAAGAGATAAGAAGTTCTTATAATTTTGCTTCGGGTTTATTAGAACGATAGGACTTTGGAAGTTGCAATAATTGTGGATTAGCTTTTGAGAATGTTTTCTTTATCTCAAAATTGGGTAATGCGTGCGGGTCAAATATGTTGACTCGTTGGTATACCAACAAGATAATAAGTTGCTGATTACTTAAGTTTGAGATTTAGATTGTGATTTTGAGGCTGTGTCAAATTTTTGGGTGATGGTCCCGATCGTATTTTCTAAGTTAATCGTGACCTGAGGATTAAAGACCTTGCCTTGATTGTGTTGATATCTTTGGAGTTTTCTTTGTTCTACAATTGCTGTGTGGCCTAGATGTTCTATGTGAATCATTGGACAAGGATTGCAAGTGATTCTAATGTACAAATAAGTGGTTAATCAGTGTAGCGCAGCGGTAATATGTGATCCATGACTTAGTGATTTTAGAATAAAATCGACGGTCCATATGAACAGTCATTTTTGAGGCTGGGGATGAACTGAAGTAGGAGTTCATAAGTTGCTCGATGTTTTGAATTATGCCGAGAAAATAGCTGGTATTTTTGGTTGTCAACAATTTTAGTAGACTATCACGATGTCTCCCCTGTATCGAGGGTTGATGAAGTAAGCACATGGTCGAATTGAGCCTTTCTAGGAAATTAGGAGTTTGTCTTGTGATATGTTTCTACCTAGATCTAAATAGGAAGCATTAGGTATTGGGGAGTAGGGTGGTTCTTGAGGCTATGTTCTCCAGGAATTGTCTTTTCTTCAAGGATATGAAGTAGGAATCTAAAAGGAATTTCTCTATTTGTAAGTTTCGAGATTCGTTAAATTTTGAAGAAAAAATTTTTATAAGTAGGGGAGAATATAATATCCCAAAATTTTTTAATTCAAAATATTTATTATTATTTTGTGTAATTTAGGTGTGATAAAAATTTATTAAATATTATAAAATTTTGGAGGATATTTGGACTTGTTGGGCAGGCACTCAAGGTGCGCCCGTTCGGTTGCTCGAGTATCGATTTGAATTTTTAGATTAAAAAAACATAATAATAATAATAATAATAAAGTAGAAGGAAAAGAAGGAAACAGAGAAGTAGTCGGGGTCGTGAGGGAGAGAAAGGGAGGGTTAGGGTTTTTTTGTGGAGTGAAGGTGGAGGCTTTGCCGGGGAAGAAGGCAGCGTGCGGGGTGGTCGGCGGTAGCCGGTGAAGGCCGTACATGGAGGGAAAACGTCGAGCAACAGCAGCTACGTGCGCGGAAGGTCACGTAGGAGAGGAACCGTGCAAAGGAGAAGAGGAGGAAATGGAGGCTTTTGGGTCAAATTCCGAATTCAAACTAGTTGGGAAAGTTGTAGATCGAGTCAAGACAAATGCATCCTTACCATTTTCTTTTGTTCTTTTTTATTTTCATTTGATTCCTTCGTGTATTATTGTCCCGATACCCGACCCATGTACAAAATTGTCATACCCATGACTCTAGCATGCATATACATGAATTTTATATCCAATTTCATAGATTTTGAACGATTTTCATACCAAAACCCGAACCCCGTGCCCGGATGATTTCGGGCTTCAATTTTTGGGGTTTTTGTAATAAAATTCTCTAGGATATCATTACCTATATCCCATATATGTTAATTTACCATATAGATATCCAATTTGATAGTTTTATATAAAAATTTATTCGCCAGAACCCTAAGATACGCCCAGATCACGTTTAAGCAATTATTTCAAGTCTAATGCATGATTTGGCTTCAATTATGATTTACCCATGCTTGAATATGAATATCTATTGGTTGGGTGATCGATTTCCAAGTTTGGATCTGTTTGGTGCGTCCAAGAGGCCTAACCAGTGTGCTGGCACTGTTCAACCAAAATAAATTGGGGCTTTTGTGTGATCTCATCTTGTTAAATTGGTAATTAATTAAATAAAATTATATATTGTGATGGACCGGGTTATTTTTCTTAAATAATCATCCGTCAATAAACACATCATTAATGCCCATAATTAGAATTATAAATGTCTGCAGAAAATTGGGCAGAGTTTTATTTATAAATTGGACGTTTGTCAAAATACAAACACCTGTGAATAATCCTGTATAATAATCCACAATATTTATCAACAAATCACAGGATCTCATAGCCACCACAACACCTTCGGTGGCACCAACGTCATAACTCAGGTACGACGCCGGCCTAGAAAGGATGCCAACTAAAAGAAACCGAAATAATAATCACAATAAGTAACCTGAGGAAGCATGAAACCATAATACACAAGAAACCAAACTATTCATCCACATCCACATACACATACATAACATAATATATAAATGGGATTCACCAAATACAATACAAATACATATTCCATACATAATCAAACTAAATCTTCAAGCTTCGCACAGGAAATCAGGTTGCCTATCTCGCTCCTACAGCTTACTCAGCCTCGCCGAGCATCTCATCATTCTCATCTAAAGGAGAGACAACAAGCGTGAGCTAAAAAGCCCAGCAAGTATAAACATACATCACTATCAAAGGACAAATAAATAATAGAAACAATGGTGGGATGAGAAAAACCATATAACTTTAATAAAAAGGGAGCATGAGAGGAAGGGGACCTTTGGGTTCACATGGGTTGCATATTAACATTTATTTATTATTATTTCTATTAATCTTTGCGGACCAGGGTCAGTAGGATGTACTAGCCAACGATGCGAGAGAATGAGAAAATGATCATGATACTCCATATGATCTAAGGCCGTGAGGGCTTATCTTTTACGACCCAGCCGGAGGGTCGTGCACATCGTGCCATATCGTAATCGCCCCATTCCCCCGGGGTACCAGGGCAGTCCTCGTTCTTCCACAATAGTATCCTAAGGCGTGACACGGACACCACCCGCTTACACACAAGCGACCAGAATACGTGGCCCAAGTATTCTTCGGGTTTCTACCGTGATGGACGTGTCAAGCCAGAGAATACTACCCATCTAAAAGTCCATGGTCCTAGTTTCATGATTCTATTTCCATATTCATTTGAGGAAAAGTCCACCGTATCTCATGTATCGTATCTCCCGCCATTTGGGAGGTTTTCTCATTCACATATCATCACATATCACATTGTGAACTTTCCTCCGTTTACTCATTTGTTTCTCATCTCACTTGGGCATTCGTTTCTCATTTCACTTGGGAACTTAAGCATTTCACATTGTAATCACACATGCCATGTGGATTTCCTTTGATTGCTTATACGATTCTTATTCTTCTTTGAACTTATTCCCTTTAACGATTCAATTTGAATTCAAGAGAGAACTTTAGCATTTCTCTCCTCCTTGAGTCGATATCGTTTTGGAGTCCACCGGTGCTCATTTCATTGCAAGCGATGCACATAGATTATTAATCATGGGCTATACGATTTGTATTATTTGGGTGGGTATTGGAACGATAGTACCCGATAGAGAACGAGTAAAAATCACAAATTAACAAATAGTGAGTATGAGAACACTTGCCTGGGATGCTCATCAATTCCTCATGTTTGGCTTGGAAATCCTTCTTCTTTCTTCTCTTCCGTTTGTCTCTGGCTCCTCCTCTCTCCCTTCTCTTCCATTTGTTTCAGCTTCTCCTCCAAATTCCCTCGACAGTATTTATAGGCAGTGGGGTGAGAAGGTGGGGCATGATTCTTCCAGAAAACTCCAGAGATTTCTGGCGTCGTTTCTTCCCAAGATTTCCAAAATTTTCCAGAGTTTTCTGCCGTCATTTCTTCCCGATATTTTTGGAGTTTTCTGCCGTCGTTTCTTCCTGATATTTCCAGAATTTTCCAGAGTTTTCTGCCGTCATTTCTTCCTAATATTTCAAGAGACACTTTCCAGAATCATTTGTCCGCGTGATTTTCCGAAGTGAATTTCCAACTCCGGCTCCCGTTCTTTACTTCTGGTCAACTGACGTTGACCGAATTCCACTTTTGCAGCCTCCTTCCTTTCTTTCCTTGTTGACGAATTAGGCTTCTTTTTCATGTATCCGGTCAACCTTTTCCTCGTTATCAGCATCCGGCCTCTTTTTCGGCATAAAGCCACTTCATTCTTAAATCACTCCGGCTTTTGAGTAAATCTACTTCGTTAATTATCAACTCCGGCTTCTGAGTAAATCTACTCTGTCTATTATGCCCTTCTTAAATCAACTCCCGTGATTTTGTTTCACAAATCACTCTGGCTTCTGTGAGTAAATCTACTCTGTCCATTATGCCCTTCTTAAATCAACTCCAGCTATTAAATCACTCCGGCTTCTGAGTAAATCTACTCCGTCCATTATGCCCTTCTTAAATTGACTCCGGCTATTAAATCACTCCGACTTCTGAGTAAATCTACTCCGTCCATTATGCCCTTCTTAAATCAACTCCGGCTATTAAATCACTCTGGCTTCTGAGTAAATCTACTCCGTCCATTATGCCATTCTTAAATCAACTCCGGCTATTAAATCACTCCGGCTTTCGAGTAAATCTACTCCGTCCATTATGCCCTTCTTACTTCACTCCGGCTTTCCAAATCATAATCAACTCCAGTTATTTCCTTCTCAAAAATCACTCCGGCTTCTGAGTAAATCTACTCCGTCCATTATGCCCTTCTTACTTCACTCCGGCTTTTCAAATCATAATCAACTCCGGTTATTTCCTTCTCAAAAATCACTCCGTCCTTAAGAGTCACAAGGCCACTCCGGCCTTCTTGAGACGCAAGGCCACTCCGGCCTTTGTCAAAGCCCGCACGCGTCCTCAATCGTAAGGAGTTCTGGGTCTTATATACCCTTCATTGGTTTCTTTCCCATTCCGATGTGGGACTTCTTCCACTCCGGCCTGCAAGGCTACTCCGGTTTTCATCAAACGTAAGGCCACTCCGGCCTTTACGCTCTTCTCAATCCACTCCAGCCTGCATGGCCAGTTCGACTTTTTCACCCTTTTTTTCGCTCGAGTGCCTCTCGGGCGCACAGCAGGCGCCACTTGGTTATATGCTGTACTTAGGCACTTTTCCACCTTTTTTCCAATCATCAATTTGTTTTCTTCCTTTTTTTACATGTTTGGCTTCTAAAAGGGATTATTACCATTGTCTTAGATTTCTTGGCTCACACAGACAGTCAACACCAACGTTGACCGTCCTGAGCTTTTCAGTTCCTGGGCCCGTCCTCTAACTGGGCCGTCCACTGCGTTGACCGGTCTTCTTGTGCTTCCGTTGACATTTCTTTAGGCGAGCCTATTATTGGTGTACCCATCAAACTGTATTATAAATGATCTTTTATACAAAAGAGGTATCATAAATTAGAATAGTTAATAATAGTAATTATATATAAACAATATAAATTAAAATATATTAATTTTTAATTGAAAAAGTATGTTATTTACAGCATAATATATATAAGTAGGCTAACTTAATAAGCATAATTTTTTTAATTTTAAAAGGATATTATACATATTCTAATACGTATTAGCTATTTGTAGGTTGTTCAAACTAGGAATAATGTCGAAAAAAAGTGAAAGCTTTTTTTTTTTTTCTGTTTAAATTGTGATTAATGTAATAGGTGTTTAGGAATTCTCATGGACTTAGTATTTACTGATTAATTGTTCGTCTGTTTGGAAAATGAGCATGAAAATTGAAATGCGCATCAAAGTTAAGCTGGCCAATGCATTTTCCTGCTGCAATTGCAAATGGTATCGACTAGTTTTTGAATTGCGTTTGAGTTATAAATGATGAGGATGAATCGAGGAAATAGGCCAGGGAGCCTGCCATCTTGATTCTCCAACAAGATGACGGTGATGGGCGTGATAATGAGGAGCAGAGTTTAGTCTGTCATGCAGTGTGGATGATTAGGCAGCGTCCGCCGGCATCTGCACCGCGTGCCTTCGTGAAGACACGGGCAACCCTTTAAAAAGGGTTTTGTTATGATATTCTGAGTTCTGTGGCTTCCTTATTTTTTATATTAAAAATATAATATCATTTTTTATGAAGGTTATTATATGTTTTCTAAGCTAAAAGACCACTGCCTTCTAATTTAGGCTACATAAATATATTAAAACTTTTGTTTTCTAATTATGTTTTTCTCAAATGATATTACTTATGCTATTAAAATTATTAGAATGGTACCAACTATAATATCTTAGCCCAACAAATGTTTATTTTTTTCACTGGTTTTAGACTTAGATGTTTTGTTATAGGGACAAAACCCAAACCCATAAAAATTAATAAGGAGGTATAGGAAGAATTTGATTAGCATCTTGTGAAATAGAAAGAAATTCATTTTAAGATACTTTCTTGATTTACTAATACATCAATTCCATCAATTTAGAGTCTCCTTCATAAATTTCAAAATGCAAAACTCGCTTGAGATTTTCTTGCCAATAACTACAACTACTTCAATGACATTGCCCTCCAATTACGGTTAAAATTTAAATTTTATTAAATATTTTAGGAGTTTGGCAATCAATTGTAGAGTTTTACTCTCAAATTAGTAGCCTTTGAGATTAATTTTCTTAAGTCGATCCAGCATTTCTAAATATCCAATCTATTATATTCTTTTTAGAGTATCGAGATCGTTTCTAATTTATACATTTTATAATGAACATCCGTGATAATTTTGAGTATACTAAAGTCTTATTACTTTATCACTCTCATCTACCTATACTTGGTGTTACTCTCATGAAATTTATTTTCGAGGAGACTCGACAAAAAATTCATCATATTCCCTCTACTGATGCAATCATGGTTACTCCATTGCCTAGAGTTGTTATTTTGATTGTAACTTCTATTTTTTCTATTTTGTGTTACTTCAATAGTAAATGTAATTACTATAAATAAAAGAGATATTATATCTCCGACCGTATTAAAAAGAAGGCCAATGATGCCGCTTAAAAAGTGCAAGACGTTAAAAAAACTTATGGCTATCACCTTTACAACCTTGGTAGATTCTACTTCTATACTTTTGTCTCTTATTATAGCTAATTTTACGACGATTATCAATGAAGTTTTGTCTCATACGTCCATTGCGATGCCCATCTCTTCAGCTATATCTTCTTCTTGATTTATTGACTCTACCTCTTACAATCACATGACATCTAATATACTATAAAAGTATCATAAAATATCTTCAGATTATATCCCTCTTATCTATATTCTAGATACTCTCCTCACTTGACGAATGATTTTTATATGTTTGTCGATCATGTTAACCATTTATCTACATCTGCCTTTTATATTTCATATACTTATTTATATCCCAAACTTATATTTTAACCATAAATCTTTTGGTCAACTTATTGAATAAGGTCTTTGATTAACCATTTCTTATAGTGGTTGTGATATATCAGATCAAAACACAAGCCAAGCTTGTTAGAATTAGGCTTAAAATTGGATACCTTTTTTGAATTTATATCCTGCATCTTTCATGTTTATGTTTTACTCACCCACTTGCTATTACTATTTCCAATAGTCTCTACATATGGGTTCCTTGCCTCATATTTACACATTTATCCTCTAATTGCTATTTAGGCCAAGTTATTTTGACTGTATATCTTATAATATAGGCAAATATATAATATTATCTTTTAATAAAAGTAGCTCTTTAACTTTCACACCTTTTAATTTGGTTTACTTCGATATTTGGGGTCTCGCCTCAATTCCAACAAATGGTAGTACATATTATTTTGTTATTTTTATTGATGATCACCTTCGCTATGCATAAATTTACCTTTTATATGATTACTCTGACTTACTTAATGCTTTTTGTAATTTTTAGCAGATAATTAAATTAATTCGATCACTCTATCAAAATCTTCTATTCTGATAATGCTATGGAATATGCCACCACCTCCTTTTTGGATGAATTTTAATAAACAGATGCTATATTTTATCGATCATGTCCTTATATTTTTTAATGAAATGATCATACGAAATGTAAATATCATCATATTCTTAAATTATTCATACTCTCCTCACCTTAGCTTTTCTTCCCGAGTCCTTTTAGGGAGAAACTATATCTATTTACACAATTAATTAAATTTCATATTCCGCCATTTTCAACCAATTACTATATGAGCATTTTTATAAAAATATGCTAGATTATTTCATCCTCAAAGTTTTTAAATATACTTATTGTCATATCCTAGGTATACAATATGTACATCAAAATAAAATTCACAATAAACTAAAACCCAATAAATCATCAACAACCACAATATCCAACCTGGGAGTGATGATTCAAATATAAATGAACCTAAATACTAAACAACCCGCATAGGATTTTAACGGATATAAATCTGAACAATATAAAATATAACTTGTTATTCAAAAGTTAAAATGGGGATATTTAACAAAATAATAACTCATCTACATATCATAAATATCTCATAATTCTCAATACAGAGACTACGATGCACAACCAGCCAAACACAATAACCAAAATTATACCCCTGAGATTAGAAACCTAATAGGCATAAATATTTAACTCACTAGGAGAATAATGTTGCGTCCAATTAAGTCCAAACTTCTATAATCGTATCCAAGACAATAATTTGAATGGATAAAATATGAAAATGTGAGCCTAAAATTTAGCAAGTATCATCATATAAAACGGTACATATAAGTCAAATATAATGAGATGCCACATGTAAAACAAACCACATGGTTCATCAAAATCACTAAAAATTGTGGAAATATCTCGTACTAAATCATCGTCAGTATCAAAATTCCTCCGGGACATAGTCATTATAAATAATGATCCGGTTAAATCTCATAGAGGATATCATATCATATGATTTGAGATCACATGACATAATTGCGACTATCACCACATTCGCGTAGACACATACCATCGTTCATATCCAAATCTCATAATCTCATACACTAAAATCAAAAGAAAGCGGAACAAAATCATATAATTAAAACATGTTCCAGGCTTAACATATATCCATATGTACTAGGCATTCCTATTGCCCATCCGTGCCCCGATCTACACCTCTCAAATTTTAGTCCATGCAAATACGTTTAGAAATATAAAGTATGCACAAGTCGAAGAATCTAAGATTATTAGACCACCTTGAGAAAGGGTTATCCTTGACCGATAACTATGACTAAATCAACTGTATTTTAAGCCGACAGCTCAAAGTCTGGCTGCGTTTTAGACCGACGGCTCAAGGCTATTTATGTACTTTGTCTCTCACAGACTCAAAATTTACTCACTATATTTTACCATCCACAGCTTTGACTGTAATCTCAAGTTTAGTTATATATTAGGATGTCCGAATATATTAATTTCTATTAATTTTTTACAATGATTCTCATTAAAATATACAATGGGGTAGGTCAGCTACAATACATGCCAATCTTCCTACCAGCAGAAGTGAAATAATATATCACATACGTCCCCGTCGAGACTAAGCCTCTCCGTTGAGAGCTGTACCAAAAGTCACATATCTCGGATCACAAATTGACCTGTCGAGTCTCAGACCACCATGACCCCGTAGTGACCCTGCCTCCGACAGTATACATGTAGATTAATGTAAGGCCTAATTCATGA
Organism: Nepenthes alata; assembly: GCA_028571085.2. Lineage (NCBI taxonomy): Eukaryota > Viridiplantae > Streptophyta > Magnoliopsida > Caryophyllales > Nepenthaceae > Nepenthes > Nepenthes alata. The sequence continues at coordinate 17,359 of JAOVVI020000687.1, read as the reverse complement.
TTCCCTAACATACAAATACACAAAATACATATACGTATACCGTTTGGATTTTCATAAATCACAAAACTCTCTAAACAACCAGTAAAATATACACGCATATACACAATAAATAGATGAAGTGCATAAAAATAACAAACATGTAAATAAAATCTCCAAACAGTAGTCAAAACACATCAGTAACAAAATAAACAAAAGGTAGGATTAGAGAATACTTACCTTAACCTTATATTTCACAGATCAAAAGAAAGGATTTTTCGAATACCAAAATCATGATCAAGCGCCACTCGAGCACTGCTCAAGCTCGGCGGTTTTGGAATCGACGCTCGAGTAGGACTCGAGTGCTCCTTGGGCGCCAATATATTGGAAAATGCGCCTTACTTGTGCATGAAGCGCGCCTCGAGCGCAGAATTGCGAATATGAACCCTTCAAATTTTTCATAAAACACTATTAAGCCAACACAATCAATAAATTCAAAAATTAATAAATTCATTCGAAATACATCAAATAGGAATTTGGGTATTACAACACTCCTTCAGTTATAAAAATTTCATCCTTAAAATTTACATACCTTAATTCTCGAACAGATAAAGATATTTCTTCTAGATCTTGCTCTCGCGCTCTCATGTCGCTTCTTCAACTACGTGATTTTTCCACAACACTTTAACCAATGGAATCACTTTATTTCTCAGCACATGATTTTTTTGATCCAAAATCTAAACTGAAACCTTAACATATGACAAATTCCCGTCGATTTCTAATAGCTCAAACTCAATCATATGGAACGGATCATATACATATTTTCTTAGCATGGATACATGGAAAATATCATGACAATATGCCAAACATGGAGGCGACATCAATATGTAGGCTACCTCTTCTACTCGCTCCAACACCCCAAACAGGCCAATGAATCTTGGCTCCAGTCTGCCTCTCACTCCAAATCACGAGATTCCTTTCCTAAGGGATACCTTCAAGAATACATGGTCACCTACCTCAAATTTTAAATTCAACCTTGTCCTATCCACATAGCTCTTTTGGCGACTTTGAATAGCCATCAGACGATCTCAAATGATCTTAATCCTACAAATCTTGGATGATATCGGGATCCAAACGTCTATGATCATCAATCACCTCCTAATTGATAGGAGACTTGCATCTCTCACCGTATAAAACCTCAAAAGTGGTTATCCCGATACTCGACTAATAGCTATTATTATAAATAAATTCGACAAGTGGTAAATAATTATCTCAACTTCCTTTCATGTCCAAGACTGCTGCCCTCAACATATCCTCCAAAACTTGAATAGTCCTTTCAGATTGACCATTAGTCCACGAATGAAATGCCAAATTGAATTTCAACTTAGTGCCCTATTCCTTATGTAGACTCTCTTAAAATTTGGACATGAAACTTGGGTCACGATTTGAGACAATCAAAACTAGAACTCCGTGCAACCTCACAGCCTCATTAACATATAAACGGGCTAACTTATCTCAAGAATACATCATCCGGATTGGTAAGAAATGAGTTGACTTAGTTAATCTATCCACAGTCACCCAAATTGCGTCCATAATCTTCATCGTCATTGGCAATCTCGAAACAAAATCCTCCGAAATATGCTTCCATTTTCAGTTAGGAATCGGCAGAGAATGCAAAAAGTCTTGGTAGTTTCTTATATTCAACTTTCCTTTACTGACATACAATACACCTAGTCACAAACGCTATAATTTTTCACTTCATATTCCTCCACCAAAAATATTTCTTCATATTTTGGTACATCTTGTTAACTTCAAGATGGATTGTATACCTTGACCGATGGGCTTCGTTTAAGATCTCTTCTTTCAGCTCCTCAATATTCAGAACATAGATACTATTCCGAAAATGAAGAACTCCATCCGTCCGCATATTAAAATCTGCTCGAGCTTCATTACTTAAGTCACAAGCAATCTCCATTAAATACGGGTCATCATCTTAATCTCCTTGATTTTTTCTAAAATCATCAACTGAATATGGAGATACGATAGTATCATCGTTGATCCTTTGCAGTGCAATTGAAAAATGTAGCTATTCATTCCACTCAACATTTTCTATTTTTTAATCATTAAATGAGCTATTAGCCTTGAAGGCTTCCGACTCAAAGTATCAGCCACCACATTAGCTTTTTTGGCATGATATTGAATATCACAATTATAATATTTCAATAAATCTATATCTTTCAGTAAATCTATCAATCTTTGTTGTCTCATATTTAGCTCTTTTTTTAGGATAACAAATATTTCAAACTCTTATAATATGAATAAATTATAAATTTTTATCCATATAAATAATGCCTCCAAATCTTTAGAGCAAATACCACAGCTGCCCAACTCTAAATCATGAGTCTGATAATTCTGCTTGTGTACGTTCAACTACCTCGATCCATAGACAACGGCCCGACCTTGCTGCATCAAAATACAACCCAAACCTCTCTGAGAAGCATCACATTATACAACAAATTCTCCGATCCATCAGGCATCGACAACACCGGCGTTGAAGTCAACCTCTTATTCAATTCCTGAAAGCTGCTTTCACAATTATCATCCCAGATGAATACTGCTTGTTTCTACATCAACCATATAAATGGCATTGCAATCCTCAAAACATTTTCAATAAATCGTCGATAATACCTAACCAAACCCAAGAAACTCCGTACTTCTATGACATTCTACGGTCTCTTCCAATTAACTACCACTTCTACCTTACTTGGATCTATAGATATGCCACTATTAGACACAATATGACCCAAGAAAGAAATTTCTTCCAATCAAAACTTGCACTTTTTTAATTTTGCAAACATATGCCTCTCCTTTAACGTCTGCAACGCCATCCTCATATGAGTCTAATGATCCTCAATTCTCATCGAATATATTAAAATATCATCAATAAAAATAACCACAAACTGATCTAAGAACGGCTAAAAGACCCGATTCATCAGGTCCATAAATGATACCGAAGCATTGGTAAATCTAAAAGGTATCACAAGAAACTCATAATGACCATATCTCGTCCCGAAGGCTGTCCTGGGTACATTCTTCCGCTTAATCCTTAGTTGATGATATCCTGACCTCAAATCAATCTTAGAAAATACTCGAGCTCCCTACAATTGGTCAAACAAATCATCGATCCTTAGGAGAGAATATTTGTTCTTGATGGTGATCTTATTCAATTTCCTATAATCCACACACATCCTCATAAAACCATCTTCTTCGTCACAAATAATATCGGAGCTCCCCATGATGACACACTCGACTGAATAAAACCTTTCTCCTACAACTTCTACAGCTTCACTTTTATTCCTTTAATTCGAATGGGGCCATCTAATAAAGATCCCTTGAAATCAGCACTAACCCTGGCACCACATCAATGAAAAATTCAATCTCTCTATCGGGAGGCAATCCCAACCAATTCTCTGAAAACACATCTTCAAACTCATGGATAATAGGGATATTCTCAATGGCCTTTGAATGACTCCCAGAAGCAGTTACATACACCAAATAAGTTTGGCATACTTTGTGCATTAAATGGCTCGCATAAAGAGCCAAAATAAATCCTGATGATTCATTTTTTATCCTACCTTGGAATTCAAAAGATTCATACCCGAAAATAGAAAATAATACCGATTTATGGAAGCAATCCACCGTAACATGATAGCACACCAACCAACCCATTCCTAAAATAACATTAAAATCGAACATATTTAACAAAATCAAATCTGCTAACAACTTATAACCACAAAACCCAAACCGAACATTGGAGATAAACAATCTCAGATAGCAATGATTTACCTACCGGAGTGATATCATCAAAACATTTTCCAAAGTGTGAGTTTGAAGACCTATTTCCTGATGAGTTACCTGGGCTACCACCCAGACGGGAGATATAATTTAAAATAGAATTGGTGCCAGGATCAACACCAATGTCTAAATCCCCATATAAGATGGCGCCGGCTGAACTTAAGGAGTTAAAACAGTAATTACAGAAGCTATTAGATAAAGGTTTCATCTGGCCGAGTGTGTCTCTATGGGGTGCACCGGTCCTATTTGTAAAGAAGAAGGACGGGACTTTGAGGTTATGCATGGATTATCGGGAGTTAAACAAAATTATCACTAGGAATAGATATCCCTTGCCAAGGATAGACGACCTCCTTGATCAGTTGCAAGGAGCTTGTGTATTCTCAAAGATCAACCTTAGATCCGGTTACCATCAGCTTCGAATCAGAAGGGATGATGTCGCAAAGACTGCTTTCCGAACTAGATATGGGCACTATGAGTTTGTAGTGATGCCATTTGGGTTAACTAACGCTCCAACTGTATTTATGGACTTGATGAACTGAGTTTTTTAACCCTATTTGGACAAATTTATGATAGTCTTTATTGACGACATCCTTGTTTATTCGAAGAGTCATGAGGAACATGAGGAGCATTTAAGGATTACACTCTAAATACTTAGGTAGCACCGGCTCTTCGCCAAATTAAATAAGTACGAATTTTGGTTAGAGGAAGTGGGATTCTTTGGGTACGTCATTACCAAAGGGGGGATTTTCGTCGATCCTAAGAAGGTGGAGGCAGTGGTGAGATAGAACCGGCCAACCTCCGTGATCGAAGTACGGAGCTTCTTAGGCCTGGCCGGGTATTACCGACGGTTTGTGGAAAACTTCTCCCAAATTACCTTGCCACTCACGCAACTAACAAAGAAAGAGGCTAAGTTTGAGTGGACCGATGACTGTGAAGGAAGCTTTCAGGTACTAAAGGACCGGCTGACTTCTGCACTGGTCCTGGCCATTCCAGATGAATCAGGAGGATTCATTGTCTATTGTGATGCCTCAAAGATTGGGTTGGGTTGTGTTTTAATGCAGCACGGAAGGGTAGTTGCCTATGGATCACGTCAATTAAAGGATCATGAAAGGAATTACCCAACTCACGATTTAGAATTGGCTGCAGTAGTATTCGCACTAAAAATCTGGAGACATTATCTGTATGGTGAGAAATTTTTGGTTTATTCCGATCATAAAAGTTTAAAGTATTTATCTTCTCAAAAGGAACTGAACATGCGGCAGTGAATGTGGATTGAGTTTCTAAAGGATTATGATTATGAAATCCAGTGCGAGTCAGGTAAGGCCAATGTAGTCGCCGATGCACTAAGTCGGTAACGAGGTATCTTGGCAAGAATGCAGATTAAGCAAATGGAGATGTTGGACTGTCTAATGCACTATGACATCCGACGATATGTTCAAGAAAAGTGAATAATTTTAGCATACCTTCAAGTCCAGCCAGAGGTGATAGATGAGGTTAAGGAAGAGCAGGTGAATGATCCCTTCCTTGTGAATATCATGAGTGATTTGGACAGAGATTTCCGAAGTGATTTTCATGTTAAGCCGAATGAAGCATTGAGGTTTAGGGATCGATTATGTGTGCCGGACAACAAGGAATTGAAAGAGAAAATTTTTAAGGAAGCCCATCGCTCACGGTATACAATCCATCCCGGAGTCAATAAAATGTACCAGGACTTAAAGAAAACGTTCTGGTGGAGGAATATGAAGAAGGACATCGTAGCTTATGTAGAAAAATATCTTGTGTGCCAACAAGTAAAGGCAAAAAGGAGAAAACCATCTGGGTAATTGCAATCGATGCCACTTCCAGGCTGAAAATGGGAAGATATTACCATGGACTTTGTAATCGGCCTACCAAGGACACCAAGAAAACATGATACTGTTTGGGTTATAGTTGACTGGCTGACAAAGTCAACCCATTTCTTTACAATCCGGACAACTTACTCACGTGATAAACTGGCCCAATTGTATGTAAACGAGGTCGTCAGGCTTCATGGTGTGCCTGCCTCTATTGAATCAGATAGAGACCCTCACTTTGTTTCGAGGTTATGGAAGAGTTTACATAAGGATTTGGGAACGGAATTAAAATTTAGTACCGCTTATCATCCGCAAATCGACGGCCAGTCAGAACGGACGATCTAGATCCTTAAGGATATGTTAAGGGCCTCGGTCTTAGAAATGAAAGGGACTTAGGACAATTTCTTAGCTTTGGCAGAATTCGCATATAATAACAGTTATCAGGCCAGCATAGACGTGACTCCTTTTGAAGCATTGTATGGAAGAAGATGTAGATCATCGATTCACTGGGAGGAGCCTGGAGATAACAAAATTTTGGGTCCAGAAATTATTAAAGAGACGATGAAAAAGATAAAATTAGTGCATGAGAATCTGAGGGTTGCCCGGAGCAGACAAAAGAGCAATGTAGACCAGAGGAGATCAGCATTGAAGTTTGACGAAGGCAACTTTATATTCCTAAAGGTATCGCCATCTAAAGGGACGACCAGATTCGGGGTGAAAGGAAAGCTAAAGCCACGATTTATTGGCCCTTTTGAGGTTTTAAAGAGGATCGGAGAAGTGGCCTACAGGCTTGCTCTACCACCAAGCTTGGTAGAAGTACATGACGTGTTTCATGTATCAATGCTTAGGAAATATGTCCACGACCCTACTTATGTGATTGAGCTCGAGCCTTGGCAATTGACAAGGACTTATCCTACGTAGAGGAGCCGACGCAAATTTTGGATCAAAGGGAGCAAAGGCTACGTACAAAATCAATCTCCTTAATAAAGGTACTCTGGAAGAATCATTCACTCGAAGAAGCACCTTGGGAACGGCAGGAAGAAATTCGGAACAAGTATCCCTACTTATTTTCTTGAGGTTAATAACTTCATTTAAAATTTTGAGGATGAAATTCCTATAAGTGGGAGAGATTGTAATGGCCCAGATCCTAAAATATAAAAAATCCTTGACATCGAGTCAATATAATCAAGGAGTTGAGGGAAAAGAAGAAAAATGAGATAAGGATAGTAATCCGGTCAACAAGTGTTGACCAGAAAGTGTGAGGAAAGAAGTAATCCGGTCAACGTCTGTTGAACGAAAAATGTAAAGGAAGGCTTATCCGGTCAACGCTAATTGATCGGAAGAAAGGAAAAGAGGAAAATAATCCGGTCAACACCGATTGACCAGAAATGTTAAAGGTAAGTAAAATTTGGTCAACACCAGTTGACCGGAATGTATAAGAAGGAGAAACCTAAATCCGATCAAGGCCAGTTGACCGAAAGTGAAGGAAGCACTTACGAAAAGTAGAGTCAGGATAACCATGCCTAAGTTGGTCACCAACTTTCAACCACCCCTAAGTGGTTGACCTGCCCTACCTACTACCGTCAGACCCAAAGGCCTATAAATAAGAACTAGAGAGCGTAAGGAAAGAGGTTAGAAAGAGGCTCTCGACAGAGTAAAGGAAGACCAGAATTTTAGGGCAAAGGAATTCAGGCAAGAATACTCACCATTGTTTTAAGATCATGATTTAATATAAGTATACTCATGTTTGTAATGCAAGCATGTCTGATTTTTGATGAACTTATGTTACGGCATGTATGATATTTGTTCTAATCATTTGAATTAAGGAAGAATGTCTGTTAACTGCTTGTTTAAAAGAAATCCTGTTATTTATGATGTCTAATTTCTTTATGCACAAAGTATTGTTATTTATCGATCTGCATGAACTTCGATAATTGTACGTTTTAAGACGTCCATCTATTGCATGTTTCAAACAAAACTCCAGCTTTTGAGAAAAAGAACTTCGACTTTTGAAAGAAAAGACCTCCGACTTTTAAGTAAAAGACCTCCGGCTTTTGAAAGAAAAGACCTCTGACTTTTAAGAAAAAGACCTCCAACTTTTAAGAGAAAAGACCTCCGGCTTTTAAGAAATGACCTCCGACTTTTAAGAAAAAGACCTCCGGCTTTCAAGGAAAAGACCTCGACTTTTAAGAAAAAGACCTTTGACTTTTAAGAAAAAGACCTTCGGCTTTTGAAAGAAAAGACCTCCGACTTTAAAAAAAAAGATTTCCAAATTTCAAGAAAAAGACCTCCGGCTTTCAAGGAGAAGACCTCCGAATTTTAAGAAAAAGACCTCCGGCTTTTAAGAAAAAGATATTTGACTTTAAGATGTTAAAGGAAAGGCTATATGAACTTCAATTGTATGAAGTTAAGAACAAAGGCTATAAGAATAAGAAAAAATGTATGTAATCCGGACAGCAAGTAAAACTCTATGACTTCCGACTTTTGAACTATGATGAATGGCCAATGAAAGATATAAACTAAGAACCGAGTTTCCATTAAGTTTGCTGTTAAAGATGGATGAAGGATATTGGAGTGACACTAGAGGACTGCCCCTGGACCATGGGAGAATTTCTGGTGGCATAAGGCTTTTGGACTACGACCCCGTATGCCGGGTTAAAGGCATTACCTCCCGCCTCGGGGAGCATAATGAGAGGATACGGCTCTAGGTTGTGGGGTAGCACACAACCCTTTCTCGATGTCGTCCGCTCCCGTCCGGTCCCTAAAAATGATAAGAATTTCGAATGGTTTTTACAAATTTTCTGAAGACAAGATAATAAGAATAAGAACAAGAAAATTCTGAACTAAAGAAGAAACGACATAGTGATTTTGTATGCTAAAGTTATGATATGAACCCTTACTTTGATCCGATTATATGTATGTTTATGTTTTCTACATGTGGGTATCTTGCTGAGCTTTGTAGCTCACTCTTGCCTTTTTCAGATGACAAAAACTTATAGAGGATGAAATTGAGTAGAATCATTTGAAGTTACTAGACGACATAGCTGGCCGGAGCTGATCAGTGAAGAACTTGATGTATTTCTTTTGATATTTTGTGAAGGATTTGTAGAACAGTTCCGCTGTAAAAGAGTTTATGGATGTTAGCATGTTTTCGTAATTACTTTAAAGATGAATAAAATTTATATTTCTAGTAGCATCTCATGTCATATCAAGGTCTTCATGTCCGACCAACCTTAATGCTGACCGGCCATGTACGAAATTAAAACCTGAAGGCCAGCTCAAGTAGCTTGGCCTCAAGTGATCATGTGTATATGTGAAAGGTTTATTCATATAAAAGAAAAGAAAAATTTTCATGTCCACCTAATTATTATCTATTCTTTGTATTTGATGCAAGGATTTAGGCTTGACGGCGGCCTTATGTGGAGGAATATGGCCGATCTGTCACACGTAACCCACATGATCAACCTATCACCAAGTGGTCCACTAAATGAAGAAGTATTGAAAAAAGTGTGATCCAAAAAGAAGGCATCCTACAACCACCTGCGCGTATTCGGGTGCAAGTCTTTTATTCATATCCAAAAGGACGAGAGGTCTAAGTTGGAATCGAAGTTGAGACAAAACATCTTTCTCAATTTTGGGAAAGATGAGTTGGGCTATCGATTTTATGATCCGATAGAAAAAAAAATGACATTGACCGATTGTATGGTATTAATCCTGAATCTTTGACACCGGTATCAATTTGTAATGAAAACGGTGATCGAGATGACACTAAAGAAGAACAAGACCATGGGACTCCTATATTTGACGGAGTAAATAATGCAAATGAAGATGATGCTATTTCTCACTGTCATTCTAGACCCATCGAGAACATCCCACTTTGACAATCCACAAAAAATTGAAGACCCTTCTCTCACCTAGTAGTTGATGAGTATGTATTATTTATCAATGGCAACAAATAAGAAAGCTTTGATGAAGTAATGAATGATGAGCATAAGTTGGAGTGGATGGAGGTTACGTAAGAAGAAATAAAGTCATTGTAAGAAAACCACATGTTTGAGCTAACCAAATTGCCTAAGGGGAAACAAACTTTGATGAATAAGTGGGTTTTTTGTTTGAAATTTGATGAGAATAATCCATGACCAAGGTACAAGTAAGGTTGGTTGTGAAAGGGTTCAATCAGCAAAAATGCATCGACTTTGAGGAGATTTTTACCCCTATTGTGAAGATGTCTTCAATTAGGCAGTTCTCGAATTGGCGACGGTTCTCGATCTGGAAGTTAAACACTTGAACATTTAGATAATGTTTTTCCATGGTGACATTAAGGGAGAAATCTACATGAAATAATTGGAGGGATTCAGAATTAAGAGAAAGGAGTATCTTGTATGTCGCCTAAAAAACCTCTATGGGCTAAAGCAAGCCTTGAGACAGTAGTAAGTCAAAGCCACTAAAAGTCTATTTTGGACCATTACATCTTCGTTCAAAGGTTTTTGGAAGACAGTTTTATTATCCTCCTACTCTATATGAATGATATACTTATTGTTCAGTTAAATACCTCTCAAATCACCAAATTAAAATAATAACTTGGGAAATCCTTTGCCATTAAAGATTTGGCATCGAAAAAGAAAATTCTTGGTATAAGACTATTTTGTGATCGAAAGGTAAAAAAAAATTATGGATGTCCTAAGAAATTTATATTAAGAAAGTGTTTCAACATTTTAATATAGAGAAATCCAAACTGATGTGTACTCTATTGGCTAATCACTTCAAGTTGAGTAACTGGCAATACCCCATTATGAATGATGAAAAGACAAGTATGAGAAACATTACTTACTCTTCGATTGTGGGTAGTTTGATATATGTAATGGTATATATGAGATTGGATATTACTCATACAGTTGAAATGGTTAACCGATTTCTTTCAAATCACCAGAAGTAATGTTGGTCCACGGTAAAATAGATATTGTGATATTTCTGAGAAACTTTCAAGATGTGTTCGTACTTAAAAAATGACAAGTCACTTCTAATTGGATATACCACTGCAAACATGGTGGGAAATATTGATTCTTGAAATTCCACCTCGAGTTATTTAGTGACGTTTATAGGATGAGCTATTTCATGGTAATCTAAGTTACAAAAATGTGTTGCTATCTCTACCATCGAGGTAGAATTTATTATTGCGATGGAGGCAAGTAAAGAAATGCTGTTGATGAAGAAGTTTATCCGAAAACTCAGTTTCAAGTAAGAGTGATATGTGTTGCTTTGTAATAATCAAAGCACTGTTCACCATTATAGAAATTCATCATTTCATTTCCGATCAAATTATATTGATGTGAGATATTATCGAGTGAGAAATGTCATTGATTCAAAATTGCTCACACTTGATAAAGTCAGGATTGAGAAGAATGGATCGAATATGATGACCAAAGTGATACAAATGAAAAAGTTTAAAGTTTGCTGAACTATAGCCAGGATAATTATGGATCCTACAAGGTCATGAGAAAAAATTTGTGAAGTGACTCATAACTCCCATATGGGTCTTATAACCATTTGACGTCTTACTCGACGGCACGCATGAGAATACATATGTTTTGAACTAATCTAAAAAAGTTACAGAATGACGTGCAATAGGCACCTATTTTATGCATGTGAACCGATTCCACAATGTGACTACCTAAAAAGCACGCAAAGGGCACACAAGTGGGATTCTCAGATTGCTTGATGCTTGAGGAGTGCCTGAAAGAGTTCGTGCACCGGTTACAGTAGGTTTGCACGTGATGCACGCTCGACGGTCCCTCAAGCTCTATTTCTGATATAAATATATCTGACGTAATTTTAGAACTATCACTTTTGTAATTTTTAAAACCTTAGCACCAACACTGTGAGGAAAAGAAAGAGAAAATGGAGAATATGAAGATTCAAATATCCGATTGTGTTTCAAATCGTATTCAATTCTCTACTAACCTTGGGTACAGTATTCTTAAATTTGTTCTTAAAGTTGAGAAAATCATCTTACATGCTTATTTCTTCTCTTTTGTCTTATATTCATTATTACTCCAGCTCATTTATTATAACCTGTTGTGGCCTAGTATTTATTAAAATTTTTTTAACCAAACACATTATATAATGAATATATATCGAACATATAGTCATGTGATTTTTTCCTCCTCATTTAAAAGGTTGTTTTTCATATACGATCTTATGTGCTCTATTATTAGTGGTTATTATTGACTTCTTGTACGCTATCATTATTTTCTTACGGTTCAAACAAACAACTCAGTCCTTAATAGATACTTTATCAAATTTGTCAAGAATTTAATATACACAACGATTTCAAAGGGGCAGCAGTATGTGATATGAATCCTCGAAGTGAAAACTATGCAAGTAGTCATGGCATAGTTATTGTGGCCAGAGGGTAGATGGCACAAGGCCTAGGAATGAAAAGGATCACCCGAAGCACTCCGAAGCAGATGTAGCGAGTGAGTACCACATTCAAGTTTATCTATGAACAAGGTAGGAGGTGTGGTTTTGGTTTTTTAGATGCTTTTGAGACTATCCTAAAGTCTTCTAAGTTTGGGTCACTTTCATTATAAGATCATATTTATTTGACATGTTATTTTTTGGTTTTGATATTAGTAGGGTTGTTCGTTTGATGCACTTGTTAGGTTTCGTAAGCAAAATCCCTCCATGACATTTCGCAATGTAGCAACAAGCTAGTGACTTAAACCATTGGGTTGGAGAAATTTTTGGTAACTGACCACATATGGGCCTTGTGATTGTTGCTCAAGCTACCACATGGGTTATAAATATGGCATTTTGATTTTAGTTCAAATTTGGAGAAGATTATAAAAAACTTCGTGCGATGGAAAGGAGAGAGAGAAAAGAAAAAGATAAAGTATTTGCCAACCATTTAAGATACAAATTGTTAGCCACTTTTCACCAACTTTATAAATATAAATATATTTTTTTTTTTTGCTTAAGTTTCGGAATGCATTATTGGTCATTTTCGATCATCATATCTTCCCCATTTGTAGTATTTTAGTCATCATATCTTATACATTCTTCTCAATTATAACATTATCCAGTGCTAACAACTCCGAGTTTATAACATTTCACACCAAATGATAGCTCACATCAACGTGTTTCAATTTAAAATAAAATAATAAGTTTTTACAAATGTAAATTGCCCTTTAATTGATACAAAGTAGCACATATCACTTTTATTTGAAGTTGAGTTTTCAGAGAAACTTTTTTATCCACAACATCTCCTTACTTAATTCTATTAAATAATAAATTCAGTTTCAATGGTTGAGAAAGTAACACATTTTTACAATTTAGATTGCCAAAGAATTACTCATCTCGCCAACATGACTAAATATCTTGGGGTAGATTTTTAAAAGTCGGCATCGTCTACCATGTCTACATCAATATACCTTATTAGAAGTGGCTTGTCACTTCCCAAACACAAGTACATTTTAAAAGTTCATCGGAGATATCTTAATATTCATTTCATTATGAACTAATATTCCTTATAAGAATTTGACAAAAAAAGTTAATCGTTCCAATAGCATAAACAATATCTAATTTCGTACACGCCATTGCATATATCAAATTGCCCACAGCTAAAAAGTAAAGAATACTTCTCATACTTGACTTTTTGTCATCCATAAAAAAATATTATCAATTGCTCAAATTAAAACAACTGACCAATAAAGTGCACACCAATTTGGACTTCTTTATGTTAAAACACTAAAGCACCATCTTGACATAATTCTCCTAAAACATCCACATTTTCCTTCCTTTGTTGTCATAATTTGCCACTCCCAAATCCTTTGTAACAAAAAACCATTTATTTGAATTATAATAAAAAAAATTTTAAATAAGTTATAATTATAACTCATTACTTTTATAATAAATTTATTCTAAATTTATTCCATAATTTTTTTTATTAAAAACATTTTTTTATTTTAAATGTTAACATATTATGTACTTAATTATATAATTTTACTGATTTTATTCTCACAATATTTAATAGTTAACAATTAATAAAAATTTATTTCCATTACAACTATTGTAACCGTGTACAGTTCCTAAGAAATCCAGACACTTCCTCTCTCTCTCTCTCTCTCAGAGGACTACTAAAATCAGTAAGAGGAGGATCAACGCTGACACTGTTTACCATTTGTTTTCCTGCAAGTCAAAACATTTAGTTTTAGGTGTTCATTCGTGAAGGCATCGTTTCATTCATATGGCCACGGAATCCAAGTATTCTCACTCCTACGAACAGCAAAGCCAAAACCACAGTACAATCAAATGGCAAGCGGACTCGAGAATTAGTATCCGAGTTACTCGTAGTCAGCACAAACAGCTACAAAGAGAAAAATCTTTCATGTAAGAATTCTAGAACAATTGAGAACATTCATTGACTATAAACTTGAAGAAATGTTTTTTTTTTCTCATCGTGAAAATTCTCTTTGCTGCCTCTTGCATTAAATTGTTTCATCTTTTATAACATTCTGTAATCCGACGGTATTAAATTAGCTACTCATAGAAGACACAATATTCAAATTTATCACCCTTCCCCTTAATTACTAGGAAAAATCAGCAACAACGATATCAACATTTAGCAGCATTACTTGGAGAAAGAGAGGAAGGGATTGATAGAGAAAATAAAGGACACATAGAGACACAGTCCCACAGCGACTTTCATTAAGATAAAACCAAGTGCAATCCAACAGCATCAGCAAAACAACTGCCATACGCCCAAACATTATCAACATTAAAATTTTATACAATAACAAGGAGACAGGAGAAAGCTCAGAGGCCAATATCGAGAACCCTGAAAAGCTCAACCGCCGAAGCCGTAGAGAGTCCGGCCCTGCCTCTTCAGAGCGTAGACGACATCCATGGCCGTGACAGTCTTCCTCCGCGCGTGCTCCGTATAGGTCACAGCATCACGGATTACATTCTCCAGGAAAATCTTGAGAACTCCCCTCGTCTCTTCGTAAATCAGGCCACTGATCCTCTTGACTCCTCCCCTTCTCGCCAATCTCCGAATGGCAGGCTTCGTGATTCCCTGGATGTTGTCTCTTAGCACCTTACGGTGTCGCTTCGCTCCTCCCTTGCCCAAACCCTTACCACCCTTTCCACGGCCCGACATCGTCTCTGGATGCGGTCCCTTCGTTCAACGCTAAGTATTTCGAAAGTTCTATTTTGTTGCCAAGCAGAGTGTCGCCGATTATTTATAGGTGGATTAAATTCAGGCGGGAGATGATGAGGACCATTGATTTCAAACCTAATCTGGCGGCAAATATTTTCGATCCGTGGCTTACAGCGAACGTCACTTGAAGACGTTGATTCTATGAATATCCACGGCTTTAAACTATTGTTGTCGGAGATGACACGGATTCGACGACTGTCTCGTCTCGCCTTTTCTTCCCTTCTTTGCCCTTTTCCTCCCTGGCTGCCTGATTGGTCAAGTTCTCAAAACTCTTTTTCCTTTTTTTTTTTTGGTTTGTGGGTGACATAGCTTTTTTATTTTGGTAAGTATGTGGGTGACATAGCTAAGGGAGGTCATGGAAGAAAAGAAAAAAACTGAAGGAAAAAAAAAAGAAAAAGAAAAATAAATTATAATTAATTATTTAAATATAAATCTCACCTCTGGACAAAACTTCTGCAATAATCCCAAATTTTCAAGCCTTTCAGCAACAACAATGAAAATTAATTTCTTTTGAAAAGCTCCCCGTAGTCCATTAGAGTCCCCAGTTTGGATTCCTCCGAGCCGCATGTAGAAGATGGCTTTGCTGGGCTTCCTCGAAAATGAAAATACACACATTGATCGTCGGCTAATAAAATGAAAATTTTATTATATTTATTTATTTTTTGAGTTTTGTCACGGAATTACCAAAGGGGGAGATTGTTAGAGACATTTGTCTAATTGGCATATTCCGTGACCATATGTATCATTGTATCAATGTCGGGTTGTGGGTTGTCGGGTTAAAGTCCATTCTATCTGCGCTCGCCTCGAGCTCTCCAGTCGCTAGCACCCCGTGCTCGCCTGCCGCTCAACGTCCGCTCGTGCCGCAAATCCAGTAGCTCGCCCGCTCGATGCGTGCTCAAGCCCAGCTCGAGCCGAAAAACCAGTAGCTCGCCCGCTCGCTGAGTGCTCTAGCCCCGCTCGAGCGCCCGTTGGGTTTCTCCGGAAACCTTCCGCGCGCCCGCCCCGCGCTCGAGCCCTGCTCGAGTGCCGGTCAAACGTTTAAAAATTTTGAACGTATTTTTACGCCCTCTATAAATACTAGCTTATGGTTTTTGAAACCCTAAGGACTTTATAGGTTCTCTGGACAGAATATTGTTGTGCCTCCTTGGAGAAGAAAGCTTCAAAAGCTCAATTGTTCCTACTTTTCTTGAAAAAACTTCACATTATAAGATTGTTCTTCATGCTCATATAAGTTTTCTCACAAACTTTCTTTCACCATTGAAACGTTGCCTTCTACCTTCGTTTGGAGACGTTGGTTCGTGAACAAGGAGATCCGATCGTGTTCGGCAATTCAAGTGGCTTGAGAGGGAAGATTGGCTTGAAGACCAGAAGGTGTTCGGTTCCGTTGCCGCGGGTTAACGCGTCATTACCACCCGGTCTGTAAGTTAATTTTCATAGTGCATTGCTTCCCTGGTCGTTGAAACCCGGAGTATTTTTTCTCAATTACCGTGGGTATTGAGTTTTTACTTCGTTACCAAAAATCGTGTCTTTATCTTTATTGCTATTCGTTATATATATTATGTATGATTGTTAGTCTCGTATGCATCTGGTACTAAATATCTTTTACGTGTATTAGATATTTATTTCTACTGCTTTCGTTATACTTTTAACGGGGTCGAAACTTAATTGTTCACGTGAGCACAAAAAGTACTTTTTCAAAAATATAATAAAACATATCAAACAATAGTATTATACATATATATTTAGTAACATGCAATAACTAACAACTGTCGAGGACTCAATGTCATGTCGTAATCACGACTTAGAAGGTACTAAGCAATAAAACATAAAAAATACAACTAAGATTTCACCAAATTCAAATACTAACAAGAATATAAATCATATTTAATATATCTCAGTAGATGTTAATTATATGTGATATTATAATAATCTTCTCGGATCTTACAGCCTAACACATAGACTACGAGTTTGCCACCAATAGTAGAGTAAAATTTATGAAGTACCGATACTTGCGATTTTGATAGGTCACGAATTATATGATCTCATAATATATTACTAACCATAGTATATAAATATCGAACTCAATCCAAAAGATCAATATTATTGTTACCATCTCCGAGTAAACCCAGAAGATGCCACATACATATTCTTGTGGTCTAATTGGGTTCCATGTATAAATGGGATACGAAATACTAATATCAATCGTATGTTAAACATATCACCTCTTAGTACGATACCCATCAACATATCAACACATGTTATTTGAAGACTATAAGTATCCCTCTAAAAGATATCAATATCTCAAGATATGAAAATCAGTATCGGACAATTATAAATTATATTAAAATATCACTTGTTTTATATTTCTTGATACCGTAATATTTTCATGTAGTTTTCTCTACATCAACCACAGGTTATTAAGAAAAGCATGCACGTTAATTAAGTTAATGCCAAGAACAATTGCCGAAAGGATAAAAAA